>OMLP01022984.1:0-20187 GCA_900302685.1 Spondyliosoma cantharus | reverse complement strand
TCGTTATCTGTTGCTTTAATGATTCATGACGATTGTATCACAGCCGTTACACCTCAGTTAACTACCCTGTGCTTTTACTCATAACAGACCAAACTTACTTTCTCAGCCAAAAAAAAATCCCTTTTAGATCGCGTCAGTTCAGAATATTTTGGCAATCAGCTGGTCGAGCTTTCAGACATGAACAAACAATATTTTGTATTTAAAATGAAGAGCTAAATATATATATAATGTATGTTTAAAATGAAAGAAATGTTTCTGGTGCAGATTCAATCAAAAGCTATCGAGCGATAAAGGGCCAGGTCATCTCTGAACTCTGTCTGTATGACGGTAGGTCATTGATAGAGATTGTACTGTACTTTTTATGTCAACATGACGTTAACACCTAAGACTTCTCCTTGCCAAAATATCGAATGTGGAGAACTTAAAATCACAGCAGCAGTTTGTTTCTTGTGAGCTCCAATGTTAGTTTTGTAAACCTGTTAAAAGATGTTCACTTATATTTCAGTATGACACAGCTTGGATACTAACAGAGCTCCGTCTCTTACGATCGATTTTTTGACAACTTCATTTACTCATCGAGAACAATTTTAAAAAAATATTTTCTGAACATTTTTTCCCAGGTTTGCAAAAACTTTTTTTTTGCCTTTGTTTCTGACCCCATGCAGAGGTTCTGTTTATGAATGTTCCTCACACGCTCACATTCATGATTGTTTGATTCTATTTTAATCCATTGAATGTGACACTGTGTCCACTGTTGTATCAGCCAAAGCAATAATTTACATTCATTACACTGCACGTTTTTTTTAAGTGTATTGATTTGCACCATGTGTGCCTGAGTAATTTGTTTTCGTTTCTCACTCAGAGCTGGAATGATAATCAATTTGCCGCTGCTACATGTGGCATTTTGATCGAGGTAAAAATATCACCACATTACATTTGAGACATTAGTGTGATTACAGCGTTTGACAACATCCAAATTTGGCAGGAAATCTGCTGCTGTATTGCAGCAGAAAACATGTTTGTCCTTTTAAAGCCAAAGACATCGAGGACTGGAGGATTTGACAGGAAGCAGTTTGGAGTTCGTGGAGAATGTAGTCTCAATGTGGTCTTATTTAGAAATGCTACATAAAGCAGTTTTAAGAAGCATTCATTATTATCTCTTTCAAAAGCAACAACCAGAGATATAAGACATAAAAATGTAGAGCTGCTCCATAGAGAATGAATTAGGTGTTTAATAATGCTACAGAAGAGAGCTGAGAGTGAAAATGTGAAATGCTGAAGATGGAGGCGTTGATCGGCCAGTCGACGCACCAGCAGAGCTGTCACTGTCAAACTGAGCAAATCACACAAGAGCTCCATACCTCACTGTCAGCTCCCTACTGTGGACTACATGAATATTTTATCAGTTAATTTCTTTGTTTTACCTTTATTTTACCCAGAGAGCCCCACTGACATTAAATGTGGGGATACGCAATTCGGATTTTTGCAGACATGTTGATATATTCCAACTCATTTTGGCCAATTGTCAATACCAAAATATGTACATATATTTACCACCTAATTGCAGACATCGATTCTCTTCTGTTATAATGCCTCCTCTCATTGTGATTGTGTTGGCAGATGCAGACATTAACGCTTTGCAGACCGTGACATTCACAGGGAAAAATAAGAAAACCACTTAGTCAACAGTTTGTGTTTGCATGCACATAATTTAGGCATCATCCTATAGACCTGTTGTACTGGCTTAAATTCATTTTGCGCTGTTGCCGATATTTCCTTTTAAAGTCTTTATCGGCCAGTACCGATGATATCCTGATATTATAGTGCATCCCTAATTAGAAAACTGTTGGGGTGCCCTGACCAAGATGACCCGCAACTTCAGTGAGTCACAGGCCAAATATGAAATACAAATATATCACAGCATTTCAATTAAATGAAAATAAAGCATAAATCCATAGAAAATCGTCATATGGCTTAATGAATTATACTGAAACAACCCTTAATTTGTTGGAAATCAATTAAAGTGCACTATGCACATTTTTTTTGGGGCCTATAAACAGACACAGAGCTCTTGATGGAAGGAATAGCAGTTTGCTAAAGCTAACATAGCTTTTCGATATACTACAGAGCCATATGTTTACATTTGTATTCATAAACACAGCAAAACCGGCTTGATTTTGAGTTATTGGTGGAGTGAAATAAAAGTTCAAGATTAAGTAACCAAGAACGAAAAGTATACATAGTGCACCTTTAAATTAATCTCATCAAACATTATCAAACAATAAATTAATGAAACTTCTAAACATCCAAATTCTAAGATAACAACCTTAAGAGGACATAATCTCCCAAACTGCCTTCTGTAGTGTTTGTGTGGTAAGAGATGGTGCATGTGTAGAAGCATCAGTAGCTAAAGTCTCTCTCACAATCTATTAGAATTTTATCATCTGGAACTCAATATTTTTGGCTGGAATTTATTTCTGCTATGGCCATTAAATGCACTGTCATTCTTTTGTTGCCTCTCTATATAGTTGTAATAGTGGCAGTAGTAGTTTGTGTTGTCAGTGGGGGGCCTGCCATTTCAGTGCCGGATTCAAATGGTGTGATTGTGCATGAGGGAGACAACACCTGCTTTTAGAATAAAAAAAGCATTAACAGAAGCAACACTTTGTGTAATTTCTTTGCTCTTGTTTCATTGGAATCATTTTTAGCAGTAAAGGTAGAATAACAGTAAAGTTTGGAAAAATAATAAAATAGAATATTTTTTCTGCTTTTCATGTTAATTCCGACCCCCTGCTGGGAAACCACTGCAGCAAATGACTCTCCATTCAAGAACATAGAATACACACACACAAAAAAATCATTGTCTCTGGAGCATCATGTTGATTATCATCTCAGCTCTGAGTCACTTTTATTTTCCACTGAAAGAGAAATCAACATAAGCCCAAATCTGACCGCTGTATTTAACATTCACGAGCGCTCACGTCGTCGTGTGTGACGCTGACAGCTCTGACAAACGTTCTCATCACTAAACTGAAGATGTAACATTCTGTTTTTATGGCCATGCTTGCACTGTTGATTGTGTTTTAATAGTATTGGATATCTTTGTCCCATTGAAGTGATGCTTTCTGTCAGTATTATGCAGCTGTTTACTTCAGTGAATGTCAGTGGTGGTTTCATCTCCTGCTTGCATTTTGTTTTGCTTTGCTATGGTCAGCTTTGCACTAATGTAAAAAATAAAATGCAGTTTCCTTTATGATAATAAACCAGTCATTTGTGGTATTAGGCTTATAAGGGCCGGTGTGCCCCACGATACTGTAGATGAAGTTAGGTATATGCTGCTGTATATTCTGCTTTGAAGCTGCCTATAAGACCACACAATCTGCATGAGGATGTTTTCATTTTCACTACTGATACGGCACTCTGTATTCTGCAGTCAGGCCTGAAGTACTTATAGATATTGTAACCGTGTGCTTCATTTGTCTGTGCTGTACTTTTTGAGACCACAATAAAAATTAAATGTCAGGAAAAAGTACAGGTGCCTTTTTATTTGTACATTTTATAGGTCCACCTGAGGTAAAACTGTTCATAGAACAGGAATATTTTGACGCATACTGAAAAATGCAATGTAATGTATTAAAAATAAGTTTTAATATTTCAAAATACATGTCAATATATTAAAATGTTTTGCCTCAAGAATATATTACAAAATATTCATTAATGTACATTTGATAATACATTGGCAATATACTAAAAATGTTATTGTTAAAATAATTTCGCATAGGTAATATATTTCTGGAAAACATCTGGCAATATGTTTTACAATATATGAAAGACGGCAACTATTGGTATATTTGTTCATATATCAAGAATGTATAATATATTATTCTGTTTCTGCCATTTACAAATACTGTTAAGAGCATTTAATTTTGTAGTTCATCAATGTGGAGTCAATACGTAAATATGTAATTGAAATTGTAAAGGTGCACTACGTAGTTTTGGTAAAGATATTTTAATCAGAAGAGGAAGATCGTCTTTGACTAAATAAACAAACTCTCTTTGTTTTCATGACTGAATAAGTGAATAAACACATTGACCTTAAAGGACAACACAGTTTCATTCTGTTTTACTTGTTTATATGTGGCGGACTCTGCCACCTTTCTAGCTTCAAACTGTGTTCTGGGGACCTTATTTTCCTCTGAGAAACACCTTGTTTATTCAGTTATGGGAAAAACTAAACATTTCTGAGTTTGTATTATTATCTCATTAATTCTGTAAATATTAAAATTCTGAGTAGTTCTGAGAGGTATGGCAACTATAAATGTCAACTAAATGTAGTGATGTAAAAAGCGAGATACATCCGTCTGAAATGTTGTAAGTAGAATTAAAGTAACATAAAATGTAAATACTCAAAAAAGTACATCAACTTTGTACTTATATACAAATGTACCTTGCTACATTCCACCACTTTTGAGAAGTCTTTTGCTTTCAGTCAATAACGTGACAGCCAGAATAAGTATCATAATGGGTGAGCAGCTAAATCAATATTTTTTTGTATTAACAACTCTATTAAAGGACTCTATGTAACCTTAAGTCAAAGAGGTGTGTAGTAATGAATCCAGAGAGACATTTCAATGTTTTACAGCCTGCAGCTTTAAACTTTTACTTTGCTTTCCCTTCCCTCATCAGCTGGCAGCTTTTCTTTTTTTAGGGAAACAAAGCTTTGATAAACTCACTGTACGATATGTGCCCAGCACCAAACACAGATGGACACATTTAGCTTGTGAACAGTGTGGAGCTTTTAACAGCCACAAAGAGTCTGGAACCTCCCTCAGGAGTTGGTAGAAATCAAAACAGAACTACAAAAAAAGGCAATTTTGGCCTTACATTCATCATCATTTGTTTTTTTTTGGCCAGTTGATGCAGCTAGCAAACCACTACCTATTTAAGCTACAGACTAAACAGTAGCTAGTAGCTAACCTGCTCTGTTTGGTGCTTGGCAGTTAGCGAACAGTTGGTGTTTAGAGCTCCTCTTGGGCACACACAGCTGGAAACAAGGCTGATTAAAGAAACTGAACTGTAAAGCTGTATGTCATAAAACCAAAACAATGAGCTAAAAGGGTAATTTTTCATTTGATCACTTGCTACAATAAAAATATTGATTCAGCCAGTTAAATAAATGCAATTTTGGACTATTAAGATTAGTTTGGAAGGAAAAATGACAGTTTGGTGTGCTCTTTTGAGAACATACTGTATATAGGTTAACATGCAGTAAACCATTATAGTGACCACTAAATGAATGCCATGCTATCATCACCTTAAACATCAGATCTCCCAAATTTCTAGTTGGTCCCACTTATGTTGGTTTATAATGCACAGTAAAGTCCGATTTATGATTGATATGTTATATAATTTCATTGAACAGCAGAGGGCAGTGCGCTCACACATCATGAGAGACAGAGCTGATATGAACTGAAAGAGGTGATAGAAAGAGGAGTGCGCAGAAAAAAAATGATACATGGTAAAAATGGTGAAATTAGAAAGGGGAAATGTGGTGAATGTTTCCAAATGAGATGATGGGAGGTTGATTATAGTGTGTTCCATCACTGGATGAGGTCTGGAAGATGTTTGTGTCACATACCAGAACAAAATGACGAGGTTAATGAACGGTTTTACTGATCCCTGTTGAGACGCTTGGTGCACTGCAGCAGCAAAATGATACAGTAGATTTAAATCACAAATCACAAATCACAAATCACAAAATCACTGTTAAAGCGAAACTCTCGCCAAAATGCAACCTAGGCTTTTTTTGTGAATGTATGAGTCAAACATTCGTGTAAAAGCATAACTACGATGAAAGAGGCACTTTTAAGATTTACCATAAGCTCATTTTCAATGGAGTGCAGGGGCACTTTTACGATAGCATTGCTATTTTTAAAACACTAAGAAGGCTCAACACAACATGAAACTTTGCTCATAGTATCACCAGGGTCTCTACACATGAAAACAAGCATTGAGAACATTATTTGTGTACACAGGGTTTACTAAAAAGAAAGTTTTTGAACAATTCACCTTAGCAGTTCCGCTCCCAGTCACCATGGCAGCCGATAAGTGTCGATCTCCGAATACGACGTAACATGGTCAGTTAAAGTGGACCGCTACTGTATTCCACCAACAACTATCCTCGCAATATCTCACGTGACTTTTCCGGCTTTTGATTTTAGTATTGTTTCTTATATGAGGCTCCTTTTCAACTTCAAGGTCAATATTGTGCATTTATATGGAACTAAGCTTTAGGAGCGTTCCACCTTAACTGTCCACCATGTTATGTTGCATTCGGAAATCGACACTTCTCCACTGCCATGACGGCGGCTAGCGGATCAAGCTACTGTTAAGGTGAGTTGTTCAAAAACTTTTTTAGCAAACTCTGTGTACACAATCAATGTTCTCAATGCTCGTGCCCTAGCACTCCCATTGAAAATGAGTTTGACCCGAAAACGAAACGGTAAATACGGCAAATCTTAAAAGTGCCTCTTTCATCGTAATTATGCTTTTACATGAAGGTTTGACTCATATACATTCACAAAAAAAGCCTGAGTTGCATTTTGGTGAGAGTTTCACTTTAATTATGGATTCCTATTTTTCTGTTTAACTTCAACTTTGTTAACTCATCTCATTCGATTCAGTCTGATAAGCTTGTCCTGACTCAAACTGCATGTTTGGGCCTGAAACCACCCACACGGCTGCATTTATTAAAGTTTACAGACAGTGTTTCCATCTGTGGCAATGAACCTAAATGTTTCCACACTATACCTCTCAGATGGTTCGGAGCCATGATAATCTGTTTAACAGGACTCCCTCTCCTCCATTTTGCTTTGCTTAGTTTACTGTGCAACAGGGCATGAAATAGATCAGAGTGACGGTGCATTTTATGACCGCCCCACACTGCCGTTTGAGGCACGCCCTGTCTCACTCGTACACTGGGAGTTTTTCATTTGAACAGATAAATCCTCAGTGTCCTCAGACTCTGGAGTATAATGAATATTCATCCTTGTCGAGACTTGTATCTCAGACACTTAAATGGCCCTCACAAGGAAAGAAGTACAAAAACACAAACACACTTGTCAGACAATTTGTCAGAGGGATGTGTCTCCAAGTGTCTCCAGTTTGTTGCCTAAAATCAGAGAGAGAGAGAGCAGAGGCTACACTGTCTAATGATGAAGCGAGTGGAGATACATGCACAACACATCAAAGCAGCGGATTAACGCGGATCAGCTCCAGACAAACTCTGTGGTAATGAGAGCTAAGTCAAAACTGCAGGGCAGTGTTAGAGCTCGACACATTAACGTCAATGTTGGCAATCCTCACTTGAGTCAGCACTTCTTAAGCTTCCTGCCTGCAGAAACTGTGTTTTACTGAATCGAAACAAAAAACATGTTCGCAGGGAAAACATCTAAGAACACTAAAGAGCAATAACTCTGTTTATCTAGCCCTCAAAACATGGAGATGCAAAGTGCTGCTATCATCAGAGCTCTGTGAGTGTGTATAGTTCTAGCTTTTTTCTTCCTGTTTGGGTGTGAAATTAGGCCGTTATCATTCTTATGAAGGAGAGTCTCCTGAAGGTTGTGCTGTTCATCAGACAATTCGAACATTTTCAATTCAGAACTTCCACAACTCCAAAAAAACAAAACACTGACTGTGATGGATTTCCTATCTCATGCATGTTTCACGCTTCACACTTTGAAGTTGATGAGCTGAAACATGTGAAGCGTAAGTCGTACATGTCTTCTAAGGGCTGACACAGTCGAGGTGATTCCTGTAATAATGTGAAAGCTTTATGTGTGGTTAAAACATGAGCTTCAGAATAATTCAAAGAGGCAGTCAGGGCGAGGGGGATCTAGCATGGGCGGAGCCTCAATAACGCTCTTCTGATGTCACTTCAGTTCAGAGACCACAGCCATATTGCTTCCTTCAGCTTCTGCACAGCTCTCTTGTGAACATTCACTGAGGAGACAATATGTAATGCATGCTGGGTAAACTTTGCATAAAAAAAGACATACAGGTAATGTAAGGCATGGGAGGGTATCCTCTCACAGAAATCAGCGATAGCTTATGCTGCAATTTAGAGAAGAAAAATTCAAACTGCGGTTGAAGGTTAAAGCGACAATAACAGATTTTTTTGGCCACTTGGGGGCAACAAAAGCAGGTAGTGGAAACTACACTGACATATCGCCACCTCTCAAGTTAATTTGGTGAGCTTGCTAGCAAACGCTTGGGTTCACCTGAAAAATGTTAGCCCAGTATTCACTCTCTTTTAGCTCTGTTTTTGGTCTCCACCAACTCCTGAGGGGAAATATCTGGCTATTTAGCTGCAAAAGTCGCTAGTCGCTAACTCTGTCAGTCTGCCATTTTGTGGATTGTTAGAGCTTTTCTGCTAAAAAAACAGCTGCCCGTTGTAGCCAAAAACAAGGCTATGAGTGCAGTGAGACGGAACCAAAACAGTAAAGTTGCGGGCAAAAAGAAAATGTGCTATAAATGTCTGTAAAGCTGGAAGGAACTGCAGAGTCATTTTGGCATTTTTCAGCTCATTGTTTTAGTTTTACAATCAACCTCAGATAAAGCCGCTGCTTAATGTATTAGAGGAAAGTCTTAAAAAGAAAAATCAATTAACTATCAGCTATGCTAATCTCTGTAGCTTTTTTCTTTTTGTTTTCAAAAGAATAGTCACTTGTCTTGCTTTTCAACACAAGGTAAAGTTATTAATGAAATGAAACAATGTTGTTAATGTTGTTAAGTTCGGGTGCTCTGCTACATTTATTTGGCAAGAGAGCGTTAAGGAGTTCATTAGTCTCACAGCCTGGAGAATAAAGCTGTCCTGTAGTCTGGTGGTATTGCAGTAGGGTGAAAAGACCGTGGCTGGGGTGGGTGTCTTTGAGTATCCTTTGGGCTCTGTGCAGACATCTCACCTCACCGATGTCACTGATGCTCTAGAGCCTTTTTTGTCCTTTTCTGTTCTTTTTAACCCAGGGTGGTGACATGTGCTGACCAAGATAGGCTCTCAGCGATGGTAATTCCAAGGATACTAAACTGTTCACCTGCTCCACTTCAGCTCCACTGATGTAGACAGGGATGTGTGTCCTTTTTTCCTTGGTTTTGCTGACATTGAGCAGTAGATTGTTCTTTGTGCACCACTTTGCAAGACTGTTGATTTCCTCCTGTTATCAGCTCTCGTCTCTCTCTGATGGCGGTGTCGTCCACGTACTTCCCAACAGAGTTCTCTTGATGTCAAGGAGTTCAGTTGCAGTGTGAATAGGAGTGTGTGGTCCAGGATATTTCTTCCTCTGGTGGGGATCTGGACATTGCAACAAACCTAAACCACACCTGTGTCCGCCAGCAGTTCCTCATGGGACACTCATTGGTCTGATCTTGTGAATTCAGCTCTGCCCTGTAAGGAAGCGTACACTTATAATATCCACAGGAACACAACTCCAAATTAGTACTGACATTGCTCTGTGTCTGCTACCCACAAGTAGCCAAAATCTTAAATAATACAAATACAAATGTAAAATGTCTGAATGTGGAAGAAAAAGACTGATGACATCACTTAGAGGCTTATCTGTTTCGTTTGACTCTTTTCATTCATCAAAACCAGCGAGAGCTGAGGACAAAAGCTGGATTTCCCCTCTCAAAATTCCATTAACAAAGTCACCGCTTCGGCTGAATGTTTCTTCAAGGAATTTCACTAGGGGGAGATTATCACTCTGTCAGTGCAGTTATTGTTCCAGGCAGTTAAACAGTTCCTTACAACGACCATGTGAAGGTGCTAGTGGGCAACTTAATCGAATTCCTTCACCTTCAGCTGTACCTGCAGAGAATGCAGGGAATCCACATTATACACTGTGTACTGTCAGACATATGAATCTGCAGTCCAGCAGTTTTAAACAACACTGCTATATTTTATGGATATCAAACCTGACACGTATGCACACACATTTAAAAAAAATGGTAATCTGATTGTATTTAATAGTCTCAGAATGCAGAGAACTGGCTTGTTTTCCAAGAAAATCGATTTTCTTGTTTTCCTAGGCAATCAATTTGATGCCAAGGAGCAGGAGCAGGGAAATGCCGCCACAGATTTCATATTTGCAGATCTAATTATGTTAAATTCATCAACACAGTCTTATTGATTAAGAATAGACGGCTGCAGCAGTTCCAAGCACCCCAGGGCTCTCATGCAGATATAATGTTATACAGCAGTGTGAGGCAGCACATTCATGAATCAAACTGTGTCTATATCAAAGAGTCACCAGCACAGCGGGCTGATTTATACGTCAATATCTGAGTCCGAATCGGTTGATCTGTGAGTCGGAGGCCGTGCTGAGACTTTAAAATACAGTAGATACATGTGAGCTGCTCATTCTCCGAGACATGTCCACCTTCTCTGATATATTTCCCCTTCTCAGCTGGTTCTGACATGCTCCCGGGTAAAATGGAGTAAAAGCTAAACTATTATGACATTAGCTATTTTTTATTTTCAACTATTCATTTTCAATTTACACCTACCATTAAAAGGGGCACTATGAAGTTTTGGTGATTTTTTATATTTACAGTATTATTGAGATAATAATACAAACTCAGAAATATTGATTTTTTTTTCCCATAACTGAATAAACAAGCTGTTCTCAGAGGAAAATAAGGTCCCCAAAACACTGTTTGAAGACAGAAATGGCAGGGTCCGCCAAGTATAAGCAAAGTAAAACAGTATGAGATTGTGTTTATTATCTCAGTTTATTTAGTTTGTTAAGTGCACCTTTAACTGATTAATCAATGAGTCTAATGACAGTAAAGCTCAGAAATGAGCTGTTATCATTTTGATTATTAAGGAATCATTCATGTAATTTAACAAATATAAATCAGTATTTTCTGGCTCAGTCTTCTCAGGTGTGAAAATGTTCTGCTCTTCTTCGGGTTTTGCGCTCTTGAGTGAACAAAACATGCATCTTCACCACGTTACTGGCTTTTGCCATATTTTAAAGGAAACATATTATGCTCATTTTACTCATAGTTTTATTTTGGGTTTCTAGTAGAATTTGTTTAATTACTTTAATGCTTAAAGAACACATTACACACATTACACACATTATACACATTTCCTAACAGTAAAGTAGAGAATGAGATCCTGTTTGACACCATAGACCAAAGGTTATTGATATGGTTAGACAAGTTCCCTAATGCCTTCCTTTTAATTGGTTTGGAGATTTTAATGTTGCTCTTGATAATCCATTAGATAAATGGCCATCAAGACAAAACACTAATGCAAGCTGCTATTTAAAGCTCTTCATGCTTTGATCTGATAGATATTTGGAGAGAAAAATTTGATCTGATAGATATTTGGAGAGAAAAATTTCCGACTGACGGAGTATACACATGGTCCAACAAGACGGGATCCTCCCAATCTAGGATTGATTATTGGCTGATGTCCAGAGGTCTTAAAGAGAATACAACAACACAAATTCTGGCTACCCCGTTAACAGATCATAAAGCTATATATATTATCACTCCTCTATTCTCCTCTGCCTGTCATAACCGCTCCTCATATTGGAAATTGAGTAGCTCAGTTTTAAATTATGAAGATGTAAAAGCTGAAGTTAGAAGACTTATTCAGAAATATTGGATTGAGGCTCAAACTGTCAATAAATATTGTATCAAGTGGGAACTTATGAAATTTGAAATTGCTAAGTACTTAAGGAAATATAGTTCTGATCTAGCCAAACTGAGAAGTTCAGAGGAAGACGAGATAGTATCTACCATAACTTCCCTTTGTCAAAAGTCCCCGGATTGTCTCTCTACAGACAAAAAAGAAACTCTCACTGAATATCAGAGTTAGCTTAACAACTTATGTATGCTTAAAGCAAAGGGTGCCTTTATAAGATCGAGGCAAAAATGGATGGAAGAGGGAGAACAAAATTCTGCCTATTTTTTCAGGTTGGAAAAATCTCATTCCAAAACTAATTCTATCCAGCAACTTAAAATTGATAATACTATATGCGATAACCCCAAGCTAATTGCGACATACTGTTCAAACTTCTATAGCAAGTTATATGCCTCTCAATATTGTGAAAGGAATGGATCTGCCTTTTTAGATTCTGTTGAGGTGAATAATATTACTGATGTAGACAGAGTTATATATGATGCTCCTTAGACATTACAGGAAATAATTGATTCCATCAATAGCCTCAAACAGAACAAGTCTCCCGGTGTGGACAGATTTACTTCTGAATTTTACAGAACTTTTGTGTAACAACTAGCTCCATTCTTACTGAAAGTTTTCACAGAAAACATAGATAATGAATCGCTCCCCCCAACACTAACACAAGGCTTAATCACAGTGATTCCGAAACCGAGAAATGATGTACTGCTTATTGATAACTGGCGCCCCATTTGTCTTTTAAACAATGATTATAAGGTGTCTGCAATTGTTTTTGCCAACAGGCATAAACTAGTTTTGGATACTGTAATAGATGAATCACAATCTGGATTCATGAATAATAGACATATATCTAATAACATCAGATTGGTTTTAGATTTGTTAGATTATTCTGAATTAATCACTGATAACAGTTATATCCTGTTCTTAGATTTCTATAAAGCCTTTGATTCAGTTGAACATCAGTTTATTTTTAGTTCTTTGGAAAAATTTGGTTTTGGGCATTTCTTTAGCAAAGCTATTCGAAACTTATATGCTAATAATAACTGTTCTATTAAATTGAGTTCTGGCACAACCCCACGTTTTGACATTAAACGAGGAATTTGGCAAGGTTGTCCTATCTCTCCCTACCTCTTCCTCCTTGTCACCCAACTCCTAGCTATTCATATTAAATCCAGCGTACTGAAAGGCATCTCAGTTACAGAAAGAGAAATCGTTATCAGTCAGCTTGCAGATGATACAACTATTTTCTTAAAAGACTCTACTCAGATACCTCATGCTCTAAACTTAATCAGTGTGTTCTCTAAAGCCTCTGGACTATACCTAAATGTAAACAAATGTGAGTTAATGGCAGTGAAAGACTCGGCTACTCGCTGTATATCAAACATCCCTGTCAAAGATACAGGAACATATTTAGGAATCTCCATCACTAAAGATCAGAAAGCTAGAAGTGCTTTCACCCCCGTTATAGAAAAAGCTCAAAAAAGATTTAATCTTTGGTCCTAAGACATCTATCTTTAAGAGATAGAACGTTAACAACAAAAGCAGAAGGAATATCTAGACTTACTTACGCTGCCCTCTCATTATATCTTGACAATAAAACCATCAAATGTATAGATCAGATGTTGTTTAAATTTTTATGGAAAAATAAAACGCATTACATAAAAAAAATCTGTTGTTATAAACACATATGAGAATGAGGGGCTAAATTTTTCTGGATTTTGATTCTTTGAACAACACCTTCAAGATTAACTGGATCAAACAATTCCTGAAAAAAACAGACTCAATATGGAATTGTATCTCCAATTATGTTTTTTCTAAAATTGGTGGTTTAAAATTCCTTTTAGTATGTAACTATAACATAGAAAAGATTTCTGTTCGCCTTTCCAACTTTCATAAACAAGTATTGCTTACATGGTCGATGATATACAAACACAATTTTTCACCGCACCGTTATTCTATATGGAATAACAAAGATATACTCTACAAGAACAGATCCATATTCTTTGGGGAATGGTTTAACAATAATATTATTTGGGTAAGACAACTATTCAACAGCAATGGTGTTTTATTTTCTTATCAGGAGTTTCTTCAACACTATAGGAAACCTATAACTCCTAAACAGTATGCTATAATCTTTGATGCTATTCCATCTGGTGTACTCGTGTTATTCAAGAGTAATACGCCTGTTTCTATGCTTGATGTTCCTTTTACGTATGTAACTGACTCACCAGTTGGTAACGTATGCTTCAACCCATCTGGCTGTAAGAATAACCGTAAGATCCGTGCTCTTTTCCAATGTAATATTGTTTCTGTTCCACCTGGAAAATAATAAGGTGAAAGAAGTGTCATTTAAAATTATTCATCGATGTTACCCGGTTAGATCCTTCTTTATCAAATTCACATATATTGATCAAGTCAAGTCAAGTCTAGATCTAAATTGTGCCTTTTGTGACTCCCATACTGAGACCGATGTTATCCATCTGTTTTGGAAATGTAAATATACCTGTGGCAAGATATTTGTAGATTTATTTTAGATAATGTCTTCTGTGACTTTAAGCTCCTCTTGCAGAATGTGCTTTTTGTTTTGTTAAAGAGTGACATTTCAGTTGAAAAAGAATTTATTTCATTATAATTCTTGCAAAGTTTTACATCCACAAATGTAAATTTGCCAAAGGGAAACCTCTTTTTTGTGTTTTTATGAAAGAACTGGAGTTATATTTCAAGTCAACATCTTCTGCTAAGAACAAGAAAGCTATCAAAACTGTGCTTCCACTTTGATATCTTTAATTCAATTAAATTTCTCTTTGCTTGTGACCCCTGGCATGTTTTTATTTCATGTTATTTCTATTTATATATGTATTTATTTTCTGTATCATTTATTTGTTTGTCAATTATTGTTGTTAACATTTACCCTGTTGTTTCTATCATTAATGCACTGCTACTATGTATGTTTTGGAAGTAAATGATAAATAAAAAATAAAAAAATAAATAAAAGATACGTTTCCTGATACTGTCCAGTGGTGCAGCACTGTATTTCCACTCTGTCTGAAACACTTTGTTTTATCTCCTGTCTCTTTAACTCCCCCTCTGATTGGTCAGCTCACACATGCCTGAGCCAGCACTGCAAACAACGACATAGCAGCTGTGCTGAATCAAGTCTTATGTGCCAAACCAGCGGTGGCATCAATTGTATCAAATGGTATCAATTGTGCGACTGTGTGAGTCACAGAATTAAAGGCGGGACTACTGACGAGGCGTTTGAGCAGCAGGGTTTTCTGTGGGAGAGAAGAGCTTCTGTTGGTGTGGAGTTTGGCCTTTTTAACTTTCAAGATCTTTTATATGCACAAGAACCTATATAAACGCTGAAGGAAAGGAAACAAAATGAAAACGTATAAAAGATCTCGTTAATGGTTTTCTGATATTTTATCAACCAAGTAATCAATCGATTCATTGGAAAAATATGCAACAAATTAATATATAATGAAAACTTGTGTGGTATAGTGAAACACATGATCAAAGTGAGTTTGCCGAAAGAGGGGAACTGTACCACCAGCTCTCCACCTGCCAGCACACCTGCGCCTCGTTGGAGCCTATTAGCTCCAGTGTCTCTCTCTCTCTCTCTCTCTCTCTCTCTCTATATATATATATATATATAGAGAGAGAGATTTAGTTCTCTGCCAGATTGTCTATTCTGCTCCACAGTCTTTTGTACCTGCTCTGCTTTGGTTGACGACCTGTTGCTTTGATGGTCACAGACTTTTTCCTAATTCCCTTCACCTCTTTCACCTGTTGCTGAACGTCATCCTGCCCTCTGACCAAGCACACCTTGCTTCAGTTCTAATAATTTTGTAGGATGTTGTGGGACTGCAAATGTTAAATTCATAGCAACAAAAGGCAAAGCTTATGGAGTATCCAAAGTAGATCTGCAACTATAAGTCCACTGAGACTAAATTAATTCATTATTTTAGTAATTTTTCTCACAAAAACATCAAACATTCTCTGATTTCAGTGTCTCTGTAAGGATTCTGTGTTTGTCTTTGTAAAACAAAAAATGTTTGGGTTATACAGTGTGTTGAATAAAATGAAACAATTTTAATACATTATCTTTGGCTGTGGGAAACTCAATTTTCAGATGTTATATAGATTGAACGATTAATTGATTAATCAGGAAGAGGCAGCACGGTGTAACAGTGGTTAGCACTGTTGCCTCGGCTCAGTCCTGGGTCCTGGGTTCTGCTGCGGAGCTTGCACATTCTAGTTTACGTACTCCAGTTTCCCCCACCATCAACATACACATTCTAGGCTGATTCTCCAGTCACTACCCTTGACCAGAGGCACTGGCTAAGATCTGTAGTTGGTCCCCTGGTGTGAGGGTTGACCCCCTGTCCACGTGGATTGGTTAAATGGAGAGCACCAGTTTGGCATGATGGTGGCAGTGTTCATTTTGGCTGCTATATCAGATTTAATCTTGAAAATACTTACTATCTCATAGTTTTGGTCAATGAAAATCTTAGCAACTGTTGCTGTCTGTTAGCAGAGTGGAGAGAGGCACTGACACGAGGCATAATCAAGAACCTGCATAAAAGTCACATTCGTTGGAATGACGCCGAAAATCCGATCCCAGTCCTTCACAAAAAAGTCCACTTTCGACCAAAAAATGAAAGGATGTTTTGCTGACTTTTCTTCCTTTTACTAGTTATTATTTATTTATTATAAAAATCAGGGGGAAAAAAAAAATCACAGAGACTACAGGCATGTTTTGAGGTTAATTGAATCTTCAAGCGCTTTAAATATATATGATTTTTATCCAGATTAAGCAAACTGTGAACATTTTACTTCCTCACTCGGAGAAAGAGAACATGTCGGAGTGGTCAATATGTTTTTCTGAGCTTAACCAAAATGCAAGGGCACCACGGAGGTCTTTGCCACTCTCCACACCGCACGATGGGTCAGGATCTCTTTCACTTCACATTATATCAGCATTCATTAGATACAGATACAGTTACAGATCTCAATGTTACGATGCACATGCGGCTCCAGTTATTGATGTCAACTTAATGTATCCACAATACAAAGCTCAGTACTTTTCCCTGCGTGTTTTGATATAGTGGGAACGCTTTCTAAAATGGCAGCCGCTCCTGGGTGCTATAGTGAAATACAGATCGGGTGCTGCAGGGTGCTGCGGGGTCTTTAGGGTTAATGTGTTGTTGTCCTGATGTCCTGCTCTGGCTGTTAGGAGTCTCAGGTGTGGTGATTTGGCAGCAGGAGGATCTGTGTGGGAAATCTCAGAGTTCCCGCTCTGCCATAAAAATTCTCTCTGATCCTCGTGTTTCACTTCTCCTCCCCTCCTCATTCACAAACACACTCGTTTTTCTCTCCACCACTCAGCGGCTCTTATTCTCCTCACCCTCCCACTCTTCTTCATCTCCTTTACTTCTCCCCTTTTTCTCATTCTGTCACCATTTTATACCTTTTTTTTTTCTTCCACCCAGCACTGTCTCTGATTAAACTTGCTGGTGCATTAATAAAGTGCAGCTCCCCCTCCCGCCCTCCTCCACTGGGATTAGGCAGAGCACTAATTCCATCTCCAGTCCTGGAAGCTTTGAAGTCGACTGCCAGGGAAACCGCCAGCTTCTTCAATTTTCCATTTGCATAATCCCACCACTGCACTCATACATGCTCATCAGAGTGGAGGATGAGCTAATATGCTGGATAGAGCTGCATATTGGCATTATAATAATCCAGTCATTTCTAGTAGCATCGCTTTCTTCATCACTATTGCCATCAGGGATCAATGGATCGCTCTTGTTATCGCCATCCAAATGTCATCATTGTTACGACCCACTTCCTCATCACTCTCGGTTAATTTTTCACTCCTTATCATAATTAGTAATTAGCATGTGCAAATGCTAATTTTTGCTCATTGGCAGCGGCTGATTGTATTTGTGTTGCATTAGCGAGCGGCACCGTGAGGGTAATTCTCACGTCTGTGGCGAAGCGCTGCAGCGATCCAAGAAGAGAGTCTGTGTACGTTCATACAACACAGCAGAACTAATGTGTGAAAACAGAGCAGCTGTAAAAGTATGAATAATCATCTGAGGAGAAGGAAATGAAAACATTCAAGGCTCCAAAAAAGAAAAGAAAAGAGATTGCTTCTATGTTTTGTTTTTCTGTTTCATGAGTCAGCAACCTTTGGTCAGCAGCCATGGCAGTGATTCGGTGACAGCAAGAGTATCCTATATGTTTTTTCACAAGAATACTGTTAGTTGAGGACCTGATGGGATTTGTAAACACTGCAGAGCAGGTTAGTCATGTGCGAATTGACATCACATATTTTCAAGTAGGGCTCAGTGATATCTAAATATAGTGAATGATTCATTTACATTTAGCAGACGCTTTTGTCCAATGCAACTTACAGTGATTCATAAATGCTGCCATGCAAGGTGCCGACCAGCACATCAGGAGCAGTTTGGGGTCCAGTATCTTGCCCAAGGATACTTTGACATGCAGACCAGGGGAATCGAACCAGCAACCTTCCAACAACAAGGCTCTACCAATGAGTCCATGCATTCTTTAATGAATGGACTTTCTACTGCACTTTTCCACACATTCATACACCGATGGCAGAGACTGCCAGGCAAGGTGATGCCTGCTCATCAGGATCGATTATGTCAGATGTCACTACTAGGCCGACAGTGGTCTGGGTCTGGACAAGGCCCCGGACGGTACTGCTCAGCCTTGCTTCCAATCTGGCCCGGTGGCTACTCGCAGTATTGCAGCATATACTTCCCCAGCAGAGGATAAAAAGAACTCTCCCCATAGAACACCATCATAAAAGAGACGGCTGTAAAACTGTTGACAGGACACCAAGAACTGCAAACAAGGTCGATTATTGATCTTTCTAATATGAATTTTTGATGCATGGAGACTGTTGTAAAGCTTCCAATAAGCTGAGAAAAGTGATTCAAAAATAGAATTTGAATTGGCACCATCTTTGCATTTGGTATTCTTTTTTTTATAAGATTTGTTTTCATTAACAGAAGCTCTTACAAAATGTTTGTGGTGTATAGCAAGCATCTACATACACAAATGTATAACCTTTCAGGCACACCATACAAGGATGATGGTTTTTGATTGAACATCCGAAGAGAAAACAAGGAGAAAGAAAAAAAAGAACAGAAAAAGAAAATCAATACAAAACCAAAATAAAAATATTACACAAACTTTTCCCGTCCCACCCCCCACCCTCCTCCCTCGTATGGTTCTCAGTTTCCTTTCATTTATCTATCAACACAGTCTATATATACAGTTTATACATACACCCATCTGTACACATTAATTTCTACATAAATCAACACACTACTCACAGCAAATGCATCAATGAGGAAGTTATACAAGATGAACCTGCAGAGGGCTAATTTGAAGCTGGTCCAGGAAGGCTCACACCAGCACGGTCAGCCAAGTCCAGAGAAGGCAGAATGTCTGTGAAGGGGCCCCAGATTTCCCCAAAGGCTGCATGCTTCCCTCTCACATTATATAATATCTTAGGTGTGAAGTAAGATACAAGCTCATTAATCCAATGTCTTACTGATGGTGAATTTTCAGATTTCCAGTTAATCAGAATACATTTTTTCACTGCAGTGCTTGCAAGTAAAATAAAGTACTTCTTGTAGTAGTTCACCTTAATGGAGCTTGTGTCCCCCAGAATCCATAGTTTTGGGTCCTGTTCAATTTGACTTCCTATCATCCTTGAGGTTAATTCAATGACACATTTCCAACATTCTTCTATCATTGGGCAACTCCATAGCATGTGTATAAGATCACAATTGTTCACTTTACATCTCTGACATCTGGAGAAAATGTTGCTGTCAATTTTATGTAACCTATAAGGGGTGTAGTGTGTCCTATGGAATAATATATTAAATTGAATTTGCCTGTGTTTTCTGGAGGTTAATACAGTCTGTGCCTGTTCCAATAGATGATGCCAATCTGTCTCCTAATAAATACAGCCTAGGTCTGTTTCCCATTTCCCTTTTGTAGATGTTTTATCATAAACAGGTAACTTTCCATTAATGATACCATATATAGAATATATTATTCCTTTTGCTGATCCATCTAATTTGTTACATAGGTGGGTTTCAAGAGGAATTTCTTTTGGGATATATGGGAATGTTTCTTTGGATTTCTCCTTAACCCACTCTCTAATTTGTAGGAATTTGAAAAAACTATCTTTGGGAAGGTTAAATTTTTCATTTAGTTGTTGGAAGTCAGCAAATGTATCATTAATGTATAAGTCAGCAACTGTTTGGATTTCTCTACCCCTCCACCCCCACAGCATTGAGTCAGCTATGTGGTGTGAGAGGTTGGGATTACCCCACAAAGATGCCCTTCTAAGAAAAGAAATATTTGTGTCGAGAAGTGAGTGAGATCTTGCCAAGCAGTAAATGTGTTCAGTATTATTGAATTGTTTGTGAGTGTGG
>OMLP01022980.1:42951-83441 GCA_900302685.1 Spondyliosoma cantharus | reverse complement strand
CTCAGATTAGTATAGTTTACCCACTGTACCTGTGTTATAAATACACACATGGAAATATTTTCTATGTATTTTTTTGTAAGGCAGCAACCACTAGTGGCCATGGCAATTATAACAGTAGCAAAGGAGGAAGTCAGGTGAAGTGATATAGAAGAGTGAAAGTCAGCAGAGGGAGGAAGATGGCGTGAACAATAGGTTCCATGTGAAACCAAATGTCAACATTGAGTCATTTTAACCAACTAACGTCATTAACGTTGTGTCACGTACAAGACGTAACTAAAGTTAAGTAACATCAGAAATGTACTTATTTTAACCCCAATCATGATCTTTTCCTAAACATAACCAAGTTGTTTTAGTGCCTAAACATAACCAAAGCGCAACCTTAAGACAAAGCTCTGGTACACCTGTTGCTGCTACACTGCAATAGTCATGCTGTTTTGGGAACCGTAACAAATGTCATTTTAGGAGTGACTTGTAATCAACATAGTCATTTATGTAGGAAAATGTGTTGATTCAACCAGTTAGAGGCACATGTTCTAGCATATAGGGCAGCCTATATGACAACACAATGGTCCCCTCCCATTTCCAGATTTAGATTTAGATTCAGATTTAAATTTTTCCTCTCTCTAAACCACACATCGTGGTATGATATATGAACATAAAACAAAACCATAGTACAATGGTAAACAACAGATCCCCCGCACAAGACAAGTTGTTTAAAGTGTAGCAGAACATTACTCAGAAATGCACCTAGTTTACATACTATCTTTAGTTTATCAGTCTGTAATAACTGTATAAGTTTGAGCGTAGATGAATGATTTGCAAAGTACTCTGGCAGGTCCTTCCTTCCTATCACCAATGCTTGGTGATTTTCATCCCCCAGCCAACTCTCATTCCATCAAGTACAACATTTTTCACCCCTTTCCAGACCTTTATATCATCCGGTTATATTAGAAATTCTGTTACTAGAAACTCGGAGATAACAAATAGCCAGGGCGTATCTCTTATATTCACAAAGAAACTATTGCACAGAGGGACTCTCGAAATTCATCAAATATATATATCACATGATGACATACTCTAGTTTATAATGCCACTTTAAAGGTTTCAGAGTGTTCTAAAAGATCAGTTTAGCAGAAGTGGCATTATAAAGTAATTCTGGAAAAAGATAGTTGATTGTTGAGCCCCATTCCCAGATCATCAAATACCAATGCTTTGGGTAAATGTCCGACAGCAAAGACACAATTTGGTATTCGATCTTAATTGGTAAACTTGTCCAATATTAACTTGGATTGGCAACAGCCATCGCAATCCTGCAAACGATGAGTGGTTGCAGATGATGGAGGGAGGAATTGATTGAACGAGACTCAACAATCAACTATCTTTCTGCAGGAAGTCACAGTGTTACTTTAACCTCTGCTCCATTGTGGGTTTCAGCCATTTGATATTATATCTCTGATGAAAAAGCCACATTAATCTAATGTTTGCTGAACAGCACACACACAGGAACACATGCAAAACTGCAAAATGCAAAAATGCAAATGCAAAAAAATTTTCAGACTTGATTCTTACGAGTAGGAGCGTCCCCTGAGAAGTAGAAGAGATATTTGGGGCAGGGGATGGTGACCACCTGTCCGACATCGGCGCTGGGCCAGCAGGTGATCTTGTCCCACGTCCCACTGCAACCTGCAGCAGAGCAGAGCAGCAGAACCAGAGAGACAAACACCACAAGAGGACAACAAAGAACAACTTTATTTTTTTTTTTTATTGTCAATACATGTCTGACTCAAACTGCTGTGAGGTGACAAAGAGCAAGCTGCTCTGAGCCCTTCAGTTCCCATGGCAGCCAACGTGATAGCATAAGTCAGCTGGGTCAATAACAGCAGATGACCTGAGTTAACACGCTTGCCACCATGACTAATGAAACAGCCTCCTGTCTGTCATTTGAATTCAAAATACCACTGTGGCTTGTTTGGTCTCAGGACGCAGAATCAGGTTAAATCCACAGCTGCTCACCTTTAGTGGGCGATATGTACAGCATCACCCTGAGGATGTGGCAACAGTTACATTTGATGGAATCTATAGGAAGCATCTAAATCAAAAAGATAATGAGCCTTTTAATGCCTTTTTCATTGTGCGGAAGTAAACAGAGTCTCGTGAAACCTGCAGTTAGGATCAACATGGTTTCGGTTGCACACAGAGGTAATAGAGACTCATTGAAGCCAAATGATCTCTCAGTCAAACATAATTATGAGCTGCGTGCTGTGAGTATGCACCACCCCACTTAGCTCCATCAGCGATAAATCGAAACAACGAATCAATTAAGTGGGTTTCATTAGTGCCCGCTCACTGCGGCAATTTTTTAAATAGTGTTTAATGAAACTTTAAAGGGCCATTCAATCTATTAGAAAGCTTACTTTGAAATTGAACCGAGGCACATGTGACAGGGAGGCTGGTGCCCAACCATGCAGGCTGTAATGTAAAGCCAGAGGCGAGGTTTGGACAGCTTCTGTTGTCTTAAGAGCGTCGTTGTGTCACTTCGATCAGAACCTGCGTGTGGATTAGGCAAATCATAACAAATAACCGCTGCACATACCTGTTGTTTTGTTCTCAATCAGAGCCTCACACATTTCCCTCTCCTTGTCGATTTCCTTCATCATGTCGCACATCTGGTTCTGCACGGAAAACACCTGTGAAGACATTTCACACATGTTTTCTGTTTCTCTCTTCAGGCCACGGTGACACACACACACACACACACATCACATCATCTGTCTATTAGTGCAGCGCAGAGGGCTGCATGAGTTTTACAGTGTGTGCTCTCTCGACGGTGCCACGCATCTCAAGTCGAACCCATCTATTGAGATGAGCTGACCTGGGCTCCCATTAATCTCTCCACCCGACACACGTGGCAGACACAAAATCAATCTTTTGATCGTCATATTCCTCAGATTTGCATGCGCTGGTTTGAAACCTTCGGTCGTGAATTGGCTCAGCGTGAAGATGAACCCATGAGTGTTTGCCAGCAGAGAATATAGGACGGGGAGATTTATAGCTGTTACTTAGGTGGATGAGTCTCCTCTCCATGGGCATTAATCATACTAGTTGTATGTGGCTATTGTTAGCCACAAAATGAGCCCATATGAGTCCAGCCTCTCCCCTCACACAAGGTGACTCCCCCATTTAGGTTATGATTTATGTCACTCCTCAGGCTACGCAGGACGTCCTGGACGTTACTTCGCCGGACTACGACTGGAGAAGATGCTGTCAGTGATGGATCGGCGCTGCCTGAAGCGATATAAGTTGGAATATCAGGGGAAAACTTCCCGTACTCATCACAGTCATGATTATGATTGTGAGCAACCTTTTTTACCCTCTCCACCATCCATTTTTCTTTGCTTCTTTCCCACCACAGAGACTCTGAAATAGTCTGTGAGTGTGCGTACAAATGCAGATGTAAAAGCCAGTATGCTATTCTAAGGGCTGTGACCTCCAGCTGAATTCCAGCATGAATCACACATGCTTCTCTGCAGGAGACAGCTGAGGATAAGGACGCTGGAGACCAGAGACAGAAAAAGGAAGGGATTGCCATGGTGTTCTGAAGGGAGACCCACACTGCTCCTGCTAATTCACTTTAAAGGTGCACTGTGTGGTTGTGGGGAAGACATTTTAATCTGAAGAGACTTGTTTTTTTGTTTGTTTTTTTATGCCTGAACACCTTAAAGGACAACACCATTTTCATCCCACTGTTTTTGTTTGTCGGACCCTGCCGCCTCTCTCGCTTCAAACAGTGTTCTGCAGACCTTATGTTCCTTGATTATTCAGTTATGGAAAAGCTACATACGTGAGAGTTTGTATTTTTACCTCATCGATATCGTAAATACTAAAATTCAGAGTTTGAATTTGTTCTCCAAAACTACACAGTGCACCTCTGACCTTAATCGTGAAAAGGGATCGGCCAGGACATTAAGACATAATGCCGCTCAAAGGCGATCACAGTCCGGCTGAGTGTTTTGTTTTGGTGGCAAATGTCATTTAAAGGCAACAGGTTTCGCCTGAGGTGCCTGTGGAATTGAGGGGTGTTGACTATTGACACACCAAGCAGAGGCTGGTGTGGTGGTGATGATGTCAGAGGGACCGATTCTTGATGTTAAAAACACACTCCACTTGAAACAAGGACATGGTTCTATCAAAGACAAAAAATCTCATCAGCCAAATCAAACACATCCTTTCCATCACACCACACGTGTTTGACAACAGGATGAACAGAGCTCCACACTGGTGCGCCCTGCATCCAAAGCTGCTTCATGCGCCTCAACTTAAACGTGCAGGCGACGCAGAATTATGCGAGCAAGTGACGCACAGCTGAAAACGAGACCAAGTTCAAGTCATGAGGAGAAAGTGTCGAAATGTACTCACGGGTCGCAGCAACATGCAGCAGAGAAGCATGGAAATGCTCTTTGAAACCCGCAACATGTTCTCCAAAAAATTGACAATAGCTTTTAGGAAGTGAAAGAAATGTGCAGATAATCCTCCGCAGGTTAGTTCGGACCCACTTGCTGACTCTGTGCCTTCTTGCGCTCTGGGTGAAGTGAATTTCTCCGCTCCTGAAATCTTCCTCTTTCTCCTCCTCCTCCTCCTCCCACTCGGGCTTTACCTTGAACAATCAACAAGTAACCAATGGAGGATCATCTGTGGACGTCAGTGGGTGAGGGCGTCGACACGAAGCCACAAAGAGAGAAGGAAACCGTGTCCGCAAAGTGAAATAAAGACACGACTGAGGCTTTGTTTCATATTCTATAGCATGTTTCCGAAATGCAAAAACATGTCATCATGTCAGAAATCCCTATTGAGATACCATGCAACATGCATGTATATTTATATTTAGGTTATTATTCCATCTTTATACAATATGAAGGAATTTCTGCTGCAGAACAGAAAGAGGAACCACTCTCTACCCCGAATCTACCTGGAAATGAGACTCAAACATTGATTTGAATGAAGGCGATTGAAATAAAGCCATAAACTTAATCAAGTCCTTCTTTATTACCAATCAGCTACACGAAGCAAGGTTTTTTTTGTTGTTGTTTTTTTTTCAGAGGCCACACTTTACAGCTCCAGTATTAAAGGTGCAATACGTAAGAATTGGCCACCAGTCAAATTCACACTCAAAACTTCACTAAGAAGACCACGCCAAGTTTTACTGTTTAAAGTAGTTTAATCAAATGGGTGGGACATTTTTGGAGAGGATAGTAAAGAGAGGGGTCGGCATGGTTGGATGAGGGAAAGGGGTTCGAGGTAGGCGGATGAAGAGGGGGTTTTCAGTGGGACTGAGAATTTGCCGGACCGTCTAGGAACCGGGGAGTGGTTGAGGCTCAGGGTCGGGGTAAGTCTCGATGGGCGCAAGTCGTAATAGCCGTGGCTTCATTTCCCCCCATTTGTTCCTGTGCTGGATGGCCCCGGTCCCTGTTCTGTAATATCCTCTTGCGATGTCGAAGGCTGGGCTGCTGGTGATCCTGTGAGAAAGGATAGTGGAGAAAGAGAGGGTCTGGGGCCGTGGGTTATAAGAACTTGAGACGAACAGGAGAGAGATGGTTTGGCTTACCTATACGGATTTCACAGGTGACGGGATCAGGGCAGGGGAGGCGGTTGAGCTGATTAGGTGCAGGTGGTTTGATTGGCTGGACCTGGGTGGCAGATCGACAAGAGGAGTGGCGTGGTCCCTGAACCTTAGTTATAATAACCCCATAAATAGGGGGCAGCATGTCGCCAAAGTAAGGCGACATGATGTTCCCCCAGAAGTCCTAGCGACTAAAGTGACTAAATGAAATCCAAGGTGACTACTGCGCCAATACAGACGCTCATGGGAACAAACAAACAACCAAAGAAACAAACGTTACCTTGCGTAAAATTGAAGATTTCTCTGGGCTTGAACATTGCTTGAAATATCTGGCATTACGCAAGTACAAAACTAATCAAAGGTCTCATATTTATTAGACATTTGAATGCAGAAATGTTACATATTATATCTTTAACATTTAAAAAACAACAACTTACACACTAGACAATTAGTCAAATTTACTTGGATACGACCATATAGAGGACTGTACACAGTAGACATTCAGATGTTTATGATGTTCAAAAATCAGTCTCTCTCAGCTGGTTCCCAGATGTAGACCCAGTTACAGCTCTCAGATAAGATGATGCTATTGTATATGCTCAGAGAATTATGCATGAGGCACATATCATATGTATTGAAAAGCTGCAGAGAACAGAGAGTTGTACGGATCATAATTCATCAAAAGCCATGTGGGAAAAGTGATAAATATTTCTAAACCCCTAAATGCAAGTGGAAAACATGCAGAGTGTGTGTGTGTGTGTGTGTGTGTGTGTGTGTGTGTCTGGTCAGATGGCTGCTCTGTCATCACGCACCCATGCATCTCAGTGTGCATATTTGAAGAGATGAGGATTACGTTATTTACTTCCAGCCATGAAGAAGATAACAATGCACAGAGGCCGTCCTTGTTTCCCGTGCACCGACTCCCCCTGTGGCAACATGTGCTTCACCTTATGTGCTGCTGGTCCTGTTCTACTATCAGTGGGTGACTCAGCAGGGCTTGTGAAAGCTTTTGATGGACGTCAGAACAACCTTCCTCTCGGAGGAAAGTCAAATATTTGGGCTTTTGAGTTCTGCTGGGTGAAGTTTGGGGAATTTAAGGACAAACTGCCCTTTTCTGTCCCAGTTTCCTATTTTATGAGGCATTTTTAACATGTCTGGTCCGTGAGAGTGTACATTCCAGAATTAGCTAATTTGAGTAGTATCTAAGTCAAAATAAATGTGGTGCATAGGTGTCATAACAGCAAACATTTGACACCACCAATGTTTATCTCTCTCCTGGCAGGTGTTTTATTGCCCGTGTCTCAAAGCTACGAACACATTTCTCATAAACCCTCTGTCATAAAGATGATCTGTGTTTACATTTTTTTCTGTTTGTCATTTTCTCTGCTCGTAACTATATAAGCTTTACGCTCAGTTCGGCTCATGTGACCAACATTTATCCTTCTGTTTTGTGCCACAAATCAATCGTACAACATCTTCAATGACAAACAATGTAAGTGGTCTCATTTACTTTTACTAAAGCTTTAATAGTCCCGGGGACATAATTATTGTAGGTAATTATTACTTTAATTCTTGCCTTTAAAAAACAAGCTGAAACATAGCTGTGCGACCTCCCACACAACCTGTGGGGTTCATTGAGATACTGATGTAAGAGTCTGAATTGATCCATGAGCTGTCAGTCAACGCTCCAGATATTCTAATGGAGGCCGTCGTGGTAATTACAAAAGTGCATCAAACTCATCAAATTAAACAGAGGATCAGAGTGGGAAATTATCTTCCCAGCAGGGAAACCCAAAGCAATGTAAATCTGTTTGTCAGAGCACAGTGTGTGTTTGATTGTGTGCCTGTTGAGATTATCTATAAATCATGTGATAAAACAGTGGATGAGGAACGCTGTTTCAATTTGTCAAGCTTGCAATCACAAAAATCTCATCTTGTTAGAAAGGTGGGATTTTTTTTTTTTTGTTGAAAATCATCCATAAACCATTTAAATCTGAGATCTTCTGAACCGTGTCATCCATCATTGAAAATGGAAGCATGAGACACCAAAACTGCAGGTAAGCACATCTGTTTTAGTAGCATTTCCCATCATGGACACATGAAATGGATTCACCACCTGCACTCAGATGACTTATGAGTGATTTTGTGGTCCAAGTTATTTTTTACCTTCTGTCTGTCTGTCTGCTGATCAGTCCATAAATTTGGACTAGGATGCAATATCTCCACAACTACTGGATGAACTGTTGTAATGACTCTGGTGTCACCATGACATAGTTGATACAATAAAGTGGCTCAATCACCACTGACATTTGGTAAAGATATTCATATATATCTAGGATAGGATGAATTGTAATAACTTTTGTAACTTTGGTGAGAGCTCCGATCGCACCGAGACCCGGCAGTACGGATACGGCCTCTTCAAAAATGCCTTAGAAGACTGTTCCTTTGTTTAAATCAAATTATTATAACTATTAGCTCATGACAGCAATCAACCAATCTTCCTAGGGTCCACATTTGACATACAACACATGTCTCACAACATTTTTTACATTAAAGGCTGCTTACCTGCATGTCAGGCAAAACAGCATGGTGCGTCTGTGGAGCGGGGGGGAATTTCCATTTTCAGATGAACTTTCCTTTCGCATCCAAGTTGTAAATTGGCACTTAACCAAGAATAATATAGAGTAGGGCCTAAAAAAACAAATATGGATATAATTAAATCTAAATGTGTTATATTGTCAATGCACTGTATTTTAACACCTATACAACCTACTCTGTCACTATCAATCATTGTTAACATCTCACCCCATTTGATTCATCTGATTTGACATGGATGCTGCACAAATGCCTGTGAATAACATTCCCAAGCTCAGCTGTGGTTTGTTTTCAGTGCTAATTAGCAAATGTTAGCATGCTAACAGGGCTAATCTAAGATAGTGGACAGGGTTAGCATTGTGTCTGCTAAACATCTGAATATGTGAGAGTTGTCATTACAAGCACGTTGGCTTGCTGGTGCCTTTAGTGCAGCCTCCCAGAGGCTATCGCACTATCATGATTGTATTCTGTTAATCGCATTGCTTTAACTCAACTAAACATTCCCCTGAGCTCACACATAGAGATCTCTACATGGGTTTACAAGATAATGATTGTTCAAGTCTGACAGACAGAGCACTACCTTACAGTGTATTTTCAAGGTCAGAATGTTGAGGGCTCCTCATGTGCAAAACATAAACGTAGAGGTTTGTGTTAACCATCCATTATTACTGGATCTATAGCTTCTGTGCCACCCATTCGCCACTGTCTCAAATTAACTTTAGAGAGATGGTGCAGCTCTGAAGCAGTGTGTCTTATGTCTTATCACACTCATCAGCGAGAGGATGAGCCAAGGGGTGTGCGAGTCTTTAAAAGAAAGAAATATGAGAGAACTGAGAGCACTGTGAAAGTCAGAGAGGAGGATTCAGAGACTGTTTTTGCTACTGAATGCTATAACAATAACCACTATTCATTAGCCAAGGACGACACTGGTCTGGCAATTTTGTAATCCCACAGTCAGGTATTAGCTCAGAGCATGTTAGGATTTAGGTAAGTTTGTTATATGCAACCAGACGGTAAGCTATTCTCTGTTTATACTCTGGCTTGGTCATCGGTCCTCTGGTCGAGGTTGCTTCCTGAGTGCCTTTCTCAAGATAAAGAAGTCAAGAGCTGGCGGTCAAGACCTTCTGATGAGATTCGATCGTAATTTGCCTCACAGAGTCTTTTAATTTCGTCCTGATTTTCTGCAACAGTCGTGAAGCCAGCGTATATCTCGACTGACATAAGAGCCTGTATGTGCTGTCGGTGTCATCAGAGGTTTGTTCCATGCAGGTCTGGAGATGCTGCACCAAGGTCACAGATGATTGAGTGACAGGTGTTTCCACAATAAGGGAACTGACGTCATTATTTTGAGCTAAATGTCTTTTTTGCTGTCTGTAAGCAGTCAAGGACAGACATATTGAAGAGGAATGAAGCAACGCCTCAATCAGGATGAGCATGAACTACTGGAAAGAGAAAAAGGCAGCTCAGTATTGTGTAGTGGTGTGTCTCCTCTCTTCTCTTGGCATCAGGTGTTTAATTAAAAAAACATTAATGACCCCGAAGATTCACTTCTATTTGAAAAATTATGGTAAACGAGTATATGAGTATATTTCCAGTATTTCCAGCAGTGCAGATAGATGTTCAATGTCAGCAGCTCCACTCACAGCTTAAAGGAAAAAAAAGGGTTTGGAAAGAACAGGCGCAGATAGAATCTAATGACAGGTGAAAATATGACCACATATTTAAAACAGGTGTGTGTTCACAGTCTAACACTGTTTGCCAAGAGAAACGGGTAGCTATTTAGTACCCAGACAGAGAGGCAGACAAAAAAAAGGAAGCTTGAATAGTCTGTGACGCTTTACTTTATGGCGCATGGGTGTATTACGTCGGTCAGGCTGGCAACTTTCCGTAAAAACGTAATCAGAGGATTAGTGCTTCAGCACTGAGTGTGCTAAGTGATCTCGACCTCTCCAGGGGCAAATAAGGAAATAAAGGAATAAATCAAGGACAGAAGAAAAGATTTCTCAGCTCTACAAAGTATTTGACATTTTATGTAACTTTTCTCCAGTGTTGTGAAATACTGGAAGGTTAGAAATGAAAATCCTCCTTTGTGGAACTGCTCAAATTCCAAAGACATACGCAACCTGTAATAAAAAGCATGTTATGGTCTCCATAAATGCAGCATAACTCAGCCTACAAATCATCACTGTCATGAATACATCTTTCAGATTGGCAACATTAATCAGTCAGGCCAGGATAACAAGCAGTAAATCTACTGTATCACACTGCTGTGAAGTGATAAAGATGCAGTATGTAAAAATCGACCACCCGTTGAATTCAAACCCTGAATAAAAACGGGGCAGCAAATCACCAGAGAATTAGCTAACTGCTGCTAACTGTAGCTGCGGTTAGGTACTTAGCTCAGTTAGCCGTGCAGTTGGCAGTCCTATTATTCTGCCCAGACTGAGAACTCAGAGCAATAGTGCTAATAGTTGCTTAACCAAAACAGGCATTGTTTTCCCCGGTCACTATCCCCAGGTAATGGTGGAACAACTAACTGTGGAAACTCTACACAGCAAAAGACAAAAAACTCCACTGATGAAGGAGGTCAAGAAGGTGAAGAGGCAGAGTCATAGAAACCGAGGTAAAACGAGGGTGAACAGATTGGCATTCACTCAATGGAAAGTGCTCCGTTGTTGTGTCAATGTCTGTTCCCTCAATGATGTGTGTTGCCTCTTGTGGGACTGACGGTTCAAAACCGGCGTTCTTTCCACTAAGTCAGTAACAAAACCTGCCTACTTATTAATACAACCGTCCTTTTCATACCAGTGATTTCAAGGTTTCTAGGTCAAATTGGGATCCTTACAGCTGTTTTTTTTATTTGGACAGCTGTTAGTAGTAGCCATGATGCTAATGCTGTTTTTTTGATAGTGGTGCCAACAGTAATATCACAGGCGAAGACTGGAAGGGAGTGATTTGAAAAGCCGTATCCACTGTCTCACAGGGCAGCTGAGGCCGGAACCATTTGTGCTTTTGCAGTGGTGGAGTCCTGCAATATTTACATTCTAGAGGTCTAATCTGCCAAAGTGATTGAAAACACCTGTGTGGGTTTGAAGTGCCTTAAATTAGCAAAGTTAAAAATAACTTTATCTGTCACATAAATGTAGTGGAGTAAAGAGTACAATATTTCCTTAGAAATGGGGTGGAGTGTAATTTTAAAGCAGCATAACATGAAAATACTTGTACAAGTACCTCATAACTGTGCTTTAGTGTGGTTTTGAGGAAATGCATTCAATTGCATTCCACCACTGTGCTTTGACCCCTTAATAAAAAGCAACCAAGTTGTGAATTGTTTAATTGAAGAGTGGTTTTACCCTTTCAAAAAGTTTGATTTTAATTACTTCATAGAAATAGAAAGAAAGAGTTTATGAGATGTTTTAAAGGACCATATTTTTTCCCCTTCCCCAATCAACATGTTGTGATCACTTTTGGAAGTGCTTGTTGTATTGTTGTGCATGATCTGGGCCTGACAAGCCGATTGAGATATTGAAAGTAATATTTGGCTACGCAAATAATATACAAATAAACCTGCTCTGGAACAACTTGTCCTCCTATGCTATGTTGTTTGAATTTGACTATAGTCAAATATAGTATATATATGTACACTAAGGTATACTATACTATAGTTACTTTTCAGATTCAGGTTTTTACACACAAAACGTGTGATCAGTTGTTATACGGTGTGCCTCCTTGTACAACCACAAAATGTAAGTAGCACTTATAATGCATTAAAAAAACCATAACACTGAAATTCTGCATGATGATTATTTGAAGTGTCAGTTGTTGCCATCATTTTTGTAGCCTGCTTTGAGTGAAATGTTAACTATAGACTTTCACTTGTAATAAACCACAACGACAACATGCTTAGTTTTAAGGTTAAACACATATTACTATACTGTATACTAGCCCGAACTGTGTAAATACAAGTGTGCAAGAAAATAGCACCTGTTTATGAGGACGTTGCTGCCACCTGGCGGTCAAAAAACTAACAGGGAAAATTCGTTGTATTTCTATTGGCTGATGAAATGTGACGCAACGTAGGCAAACAAGGAAATGGCACCAACGTTTTTGTAGCTTTTGTTTTCGATTTATGTGACCAACTTGCACATGAGTCAGAGTTTAACCAGGTAAGTTGTGTTCCACTTGTCGGTCTTTATGTCGTTGTTCCTCAAAAACACGTGACGTACTTCGACACTGATAGTTAATACGTGTAGAGTAGTTTACTCTGACTACTGCTGACTTTATACATTCCTGTCACAGATCCAGATATGGGTGACCTTCCTGTAAACCCGCTGGTTTTGATTGGTGTCGGGTCCAGTTTCGCCTTCTCTGGCCTTTTCTATCATTTATACCAAGAAAAGAAGAAAGAGTTGAAACAGCTGAGGGTAAGCACATCATTGTCTGGGTCCTGGTCAAGTGTTAATACAGCTTATGTTTTGAAACAATTGAAAATGCTCATCTAAAAGCTTTTTGTTTTGATGTTAGGAAATACCCGTTTTCAGGCCAGACCAACATTTGGTGAAAGTACTGTGGGCATCTCCACATAAGCGGCTTCAGTATGTTGCTGTAGAAGGTACAGACATGTCTAGAATTCACATTTTTGCAAGTGCCGTTTTGAATGTGGTCAGTCATGGTGATATTTTTAAGAGGAATTACAGTTTCCCTCATGTCTGTTTTAAGGTATGGTCCAGGCAGATGGGGAGCCACTGGCCAGCCAGTTTGTTCCAAGATGCTTTGGCGTGATCCAGAAGATAGCAGTGGAGGAGCACTGGAAATACTGGAACTCTTTGAGCCGCACATGGTACACCAGACAACAGAACAAAACAAAGAAATGTCTCCTAATTGACCTTGTAGCCTGTTTGTAAGAGTGTGATTACTTTTCCAGGAATTCTCGGACAATTAACAGAAAAGAAACCAACAATGCAGTGCCATTCAGTCTGGTCAGCCCCGGAGCCTACATCAATGACTTGTATGTGAAGGTTCAAAACCCTCTGGACGCCTCTGGCTGCTACCTGGAGAGGGTTTATTACAAAGTGAGGCGTGCTGAGGAGGCCTTGGTGAACGTGATGCTGCAGGGCCTCAGCGGGGAGAGACCTGTGGCGATGGAGCAGAGCGAGGAGCTGCTGCGGGTGGGGAGCACCCTGACTGGTTTTGGTGAGGTGGTGCTCGAGGGGGGCCAAGTGATGAGGCTGCAGGCCCCGCAGGACGGCCGCAAGTTCATCCTGGTACCCACTGACCACAGGAGCTTCTTGGATGGACACGAGAGCACAGCCAGCATGTGGAAGACGCTGACTGCTGTTACTGGCATCACAGGGGCTTCTCTTCTAGCCAAGGTCATTTATGGCCTGGTGGGGAAACGGGACGACAAATCAAAGTAGGCTCAAAGACGTGAATACTGCTTGGATAATCACTTACAAAGCTGCACACTGGTCTGGTCACTGGGTAACCCAATACTGCCTCAGGTGTTTTACTTTAGAAACCATCGCACCATCCTGATGCTAGGATGACTCAGTAGCACGTTTAGATTTGTTTAATTGCTAACTAGTAGTTTCTTGTTGCAAGGTGAAGCAAAGCCTTAGGTGGGGAGGCTGCAAGGGGAAAAAACAAACAACAAAGGATGAAACAAATGAGATAAATAGAGAGAATAACAACATTTTAGAAACCACATTTACAGACAGAGAACAGCACCCAGTAGAGTGCATAACTCCACTAATGCCCAGCAGGCCCCTTTACGTCAATCAAGCTTAATCCACTGTTAAATAAAAAAACAGACTTTTTATTTGGCCCTGGATCATATTGTACTAAATACACCTGATTTCTTTCATGAAGATCCATGTATTATTACTTGAGAAATTAAACGAAAATGTTGAATGAATGTTAAAGGTAGACACTTGGCAGAGGTAAGAGAGAAAACAAATGAACAAATAACTTTCCTGAAAACACAATAAACTGAGAACACATGAACGAAACAATAATTCTTGTTTAGAATTAACATTACGTTAATTGTGTATTTTCCAAAGTTGTTGTGTTATGAAAAATGTTAGTGTTATCTGAAATTTTCATATTTTATTTTGTTTTTGTTATCCAGGGCTGTTCTGGTTGGCCAGTCTGGGCCACCGTAGTTAACGGACCACTTAAAAGATTCTGACAACTTGTTTCTCTATATACCCAAATCCTACATCTGATGAGTGTGGCCGTTTAGTCTGATCAAGACATTATTTAGAATCAGGGTAAATGGAGTCTTGCTACAATTATAATTTCCATGTGACAAGTACAAATATGGCAGAAACGCGATCACGTGCCCTGAATTTCGGCTGCAGTCATAAGGGATGAAAGTCTCAGAGGAACATGATTTAATGCAGGGTATTTGTCTTTTTATGACCAATTAACTATAGAATTCCAAAAATGTAAGCTACTTTCTGAAGGGAATTTTTTTTTTTTTTTTCCTGTAATGTAATTTTTTTTAATAATTTAAAATCAGTTTAAGGGTTTATATAGTCTCAAAATGATGAAAGATGACTGTTATTTCATCACTGTTAGTCTGAGTGTTCAGTCCTGTTCAGACAGGATGGAAATAAAGTCAAATTTGAGAGCGATTTGTATTGTATGAATAAAGCAGATAATCTTTACCTCCTAGATGATTATGTTTTTACTGTATTGTGTTTTGACCTGCAGTCAGGTTCAGTTTGTGAGAAAGCGGGCCTAAAACTGTTGTACGGTCTTGTGAAAGGATATGGCTTTACTTTCACTGTGCCTCTCTTTAAAACCTTGTAGAACAAAAGACATTCTGTGTTGTTGACAATGAAGTGAGATGGATTATACTACAACACATTTCCAAGTGGTCTTTCTTCTTTATTTGAATATAGACATTCATAGCACACAGCCCTTACATCACGTGGCACTATGTGATAAATTGTATGTCAGCTTGAACTGTACAGAGACGGTCCTGACGGAAGCTGCTGTGGAGGGTAAAACCAACTGCCTGAATCCCTTTATTCACACAACAGTTTTCAAGTTTTACAGAGTCATCTTTGTCCCTTCTGACGTGCTCCTCATTATTCCCCTTCCTCCTCTGAAGACTCCTCAGCCTCTTCCAACCACTGGATGAACTTCTGAAGCTGTTGGAGGAAAACGTACATCAGAAAAGGCAGTTTACTTTTCAGTATCTGCCCTTTGTTTCAGACAACTTTTTATGTAACCTTTTTATGGATTTTTCTAAATCTCTACTTTCTACACCTCATATTTTACATAACTTTTAATGCATTTGAGGGAAATTATTTCTATTTTGCATCACTGCACGACTGACTTCAATCTGTCAGTACATAACATGCAAGGCAGACGTAGCAAGATGAAACAACATAAAATAAGAAATAAAGGGGAAACAGAGGGAATGGGGACTCGAATGGGGAGAAAAGGTGGGAAGTGACAAATGCTCAGGTTCAGTTCGGTTTACACAGAAATGGCCAGTAGAAATGTTCTTCAGAGGGATACTTTTATACTTTGGGTTCTTTCTTACTTTTAATTGAGTAAAGTAGGTGAATGAGTTCTATTTTCACCACTACGTGTACCTCCGCCACCTCTGAGAACAGGGTTGTGAGAAATCCAGCATGACAGATGCCCGTGGACAGGTGAGAAGTTACAATGATCAAAAGCAGGATCTGCGATTCTACTAGTCCTTTTTTTAATCTCTATCCTGCCTACTTGTGCACACCAGAAGATGTTGGGTTTATTTTCTTTTTCTGGGATCGATATTGATTTCATTGGAACAAGGGTTTACGTTGGACAGATATGAGAAAAACTGAATGTTTGTCTGATGTTGTTCATTATTCAGATGGGGTATTTTTTTGGTTAAACCATTTCATATTTCTTGCCTAACCCTGACCTGCAAAAAGCCAAGAGGATCTGTTGTTGTAACTCAACCCTATCTTCTTACAGGAGAGTTTGAAAATGTAAGTAGCAGTAAGGGAATTAAACCATTGATCTTTATAATTCCAGATGCAATAGACAAACAGTGGCAGAGCTGTCGGTGCTGAAAAAAAAGAATTTTGAATTGAGACCTCAAAAGTCCAACTGTATTTTGGATTTGGGGAAAAAACAAACTTATAATAAGGATGAAAAAAAAAACAGATTTGTTTATTGAACACCCTCTTTACACTCTCCTGGTCCTTTACACCAGCTCTTCTTCTAAGTCAGCCATAAAGCCCTGTGCCCTGTACGTACCCCCTGGTTCTTTCTGAGCTGTCTGCTCTTGTCGGTTGTTGCTCCCTGGGAGAACCAGCGCAGGATCGTCTCCTCCTCCAGGATCTCCAGCTGGTACATGTTCATCAGGACCTGGGTAGAAAAAAAAACATGTTCTTTTCTTGTTCTTGAGTTCAACCTTTAGAACAGTCAGCAGATTTCTGAGTGTACATGGTGGTGACCCTGACCTTGACCATAGCAGGCCAGTGGCTGTCCTGCTCCAGGAAGTGTTCCTCAAAGGCAGAGAGACAGTCTAGATGGTCCTGTGCTCTCTTCACGTAGTTCTTAAACACCGGCGCCCATTTCTTCAGTAACTGAGAGGAGGATAAACATGAAAGTGAAAACATGCATGGGGATATTTATTTCTATCATGTCTACACTTATATAAAATTGTGCCGTATAAAAATAATATTTACAGGCAGGAGTAGAGCAACATATTGCGCTGGGGTAAGCTGTGGGCCCTGCTGCTGGAAAGGATACTCCAGCACCACGCTGGTTAAAATCTGAATCACCTCCTTCATTGTGATATTGTAGGCGTACCTATATATATATAGAGAGAGAGAGAAGCGTGTGTCAAACTGGATGTGTAACTTTGAAAGGGGCAAGGACATTTTTTAATTCCTCCTTACTTGAGAGAGTTGATCTCGAGGACAAGATTGTCAAAGCCGATGTTTTCCTCCAAACCTCTCTGCAGGGTCCCCAGCACCTCCATCTGGAATACTACACATGAACACACCAACGAACAAGAGTCAGGAAAGGAAGACATGTATAACTTTATTCATTTCTTTTCTATTTAATCCCGTTTTTTGCTCACCTTTGACATCGTCCGTCTCAGGCGAGGGAATCACTGGATCATCAGGATCATCAGGCTCGCTGTCCTCACTTTCACTGTCAATGTCAGGGTTCAAAACCAAACCTGTTGCACAAGAAACAAAAGTCAGGCAGCTGGGACGCGACCTGCAGCATCATGGGAAATACCAGTTTTTTCGGACTCTATGATAAGCTAAACAAACCAGCCGAGCTGACGTCCTACCCCAGAGACATTGCGACAGCTCTTCATCCTCTGTGTCATTCAGACTGCTGGCCTTCCAGAAGTAGCCCTTTCCCTCTGCTCCAACCTCTGCTGGGTTAAAAGCTGAAGGACAGAAGAAAACTCATCACCACAAATATTTCATGCATTTTGGTCATTCAATGTATGCGTCAGGAAACATCCAATACACACCTTTCAGTTTGGTTTTGTCTTTACTGTGACCAACCTCTGCATCGTCACTCAGGAATTCATCATCATCCTCATCCTCCTCTTCGTCAGGATGGTGCATGGACACTACAGTGCCCTCGGGAAGGGAGACGCCTGGTCCAATCACCACCTGGAAAACAGTCCACAGAAAATTAAGTGACAGTCATAGATTTCACTAAATGTTTGCAACTGCCGTTGCTCATAATGCCCTGATGGAGAATCATCATAGCACACAGAACGTGAAGTAAAAGTAAAAGCAGGACTCATCAGCTATGGTCAGTCTGATGCCAAAATCTACAGGCACTGTGGTACATAGTTTTACATGGTGCTGCACAATTAATGTAAATGTAATCAATATCGTAATTGTAATATCCAAATCATAGACGCTGAGATGCTTAAATAATCGTCAAATGTTTGTTGACAACATGTTTGTTGGAAAAGGGAAAGGAACATTTAAATGCAAAAATAATCATTCCAATTAATCATAAATCCTTATCGTAGTAGTAAAAAAATTGTAATATGACCCCCTCCCCCTTTTTGTGCTGCCCTACTTTTATCACATAGTCCTCCAAAATTGTTCATGAATTTTCCAAACATGAAAAGTACTCCAGTGCAGCCCTGACATAGTAGGAAGTTCTTACAACCCACAAATCTAACATTTGATTGATTCGTTTCTGACTTGAATTTTTTTTGAAGGGTTCACGTCCTGTCGGATAAAAAAAAAAAATTGCAGTTGAGGCAGTTTCAAAATGTTAATTACTTGCTTGTGAGATGTACTCGTGCTACAGTTGCAGTTGAAGCACTTACGGAGTTGAAAAGTGTTCAGTTAAAGGTTCATTACTGCAATGAGCCGGTTTTCATCTTGATAGTATAACTGCTGAAAACACTTCAGCTGCTAATTTAAAAGTATTCACTGAAAACTGTTGCCCTTTCATTAAAGCAACACTATGTAACTTTTTGATATAAAAAACCAGCTTCAAAATCATTTTGATTGTTTGGTGTCTTGTAATGGGGTTAATGGTGTCTCTGTCCCAGCCACCCTCCCATCACTTGTTCCTGCACTATGTAACTTCAGTGAGAGGGTAGGATCACAGCGTTCGAACTCGTTTACTTCAACATACAAGTTTTCAACACGTACCATTGTCATGAAAATTAGCTTTGTTTGTAGTCAGCACCTACAAGGAGATCTGCACACTCACAGTTCAGCTCTTAACGAGTCACAATCAATGAATGATAATACATATTGCTTACATTATAAGCCAGGACACACTGTTTATTCAGCGTCACCCCTGTTTTGACCTCAACCTTGTCACAGACGACAGACTGGCTGATCACCACGTTGCTGGCAATGTGAACATTATTCCAGATGTAGGCATGGTCCAGATTTACATCGTCACCTGTTGCAATAAAAATAAATAAAAAGATGGTTGTCAACACCTCTGCTGTTACAAACTTGTACATAGTCTCCTACGGCACACACAAAAATGAGCACATCTAGTCCTGGATGGTGCTGGTCAGAGAGCTCACCTATGGTGCAGTTGTTACCGATGACACTGTTAGAAATGTAACAGTTTGCACCAATGCTAGTGTCGCAGCCAATGAGGACGTTCTCCTCCATCTGGCTGCCGTGGCCCAGACTGACTCCGGAGCCTCTGTAGACGTTGTGGCGAGAATACGTGCAGCTCCGTCCCTTCTGGTCGACAAAGTTGGCCTCGGGGGTGAGGGGATAGACCCATCGACGCACCAGGTCCGACGACACCGAATCATACATGAGAAGGTTGGATACTCGGACACCGTAACCATCCTTTGTGACATGCATGTGTATCTGGTTGCCCAGGATCTAAAGCGATATAAGATAAATTATGGCTTGTGGCGCGCTACATTGCATTTGTAGCAAAAGATTCCACATTTCAATAAAAATAGCTTGCTGTGTTGTACCTCTTCATTGACCAATATCCCCCTGACAAAGTCATTCCTGGTTTGGTAGTCAAAATTGTCAGTGAAGAGCTCAGCAACCTGAAAAAATGTTGAAAAAATCTTGTTACTTCAATAGTTCTGTCAACAGCTGTCAATAGTTCAACAGCTTCTGTCTCTGTTTGGCAACAAACCTGTGGAGAGCAGATACTGATGTGACAGTCCAGGAGGTCGTGTCTGATTTCAAACTCGTTGCTTCCGCTGTGGAAAATGTTCTGCGGAAAAAAAACAGAAGCGACTGTCATTCATCAATCCCAAGCCAGAGTAAGGTAGAGATTGGTTATGAAGTGAAACTCTCACCACAGGGAACTGTAGCCTCTTCAGCCCTTGTGTCTTGTGGTAGTGCAATATCCGCTGGCTTTTACTGTCCATAGCAACAATGACATCATCTTCCTCACAGCGGGACTTATGACCTGGTGATGATTCCTTGAAGATCATCGTCATCACCGAGATGTTCTTGTCCATCTTTCGACGATGCCTAGGCAAAAATGACACACAGTCTTTTAGTAACACAATCCATGACGAATCATGCTGTAATTTCTCATGTTTGTATAATAAAAAAGGGGGTGGATTATATCTTACCTGTGCTCTTGCAGCGCCTGACTGATGTCAACATTGGATACCACATCTCCGTAAACCAACACAAAGTCAGAGCGCACAAGAGACTTTGCATCGACATCCCTGAGCACATCCCCTAAGGAGCGGTACATCTCTGAGGTGATGATGTGGACTGTGTTTGGAGAGGTGGGTCGACACCACTTGGACTTCCTGTCAGACACAGTGACAGGTCAAGATCAGTCATTGAGACCAGTGTTGCAGTTGTGGATAATCACACAGTATTAGTGAAACTCACAGCAAGTGTTCCTTTATTTTACTGGCCATCCAGCAGCAGAAGACAAATGTTTCCTGCACCCCGGTGGAAGTGAGGAACTCCAGGGTGTAGTCGATCATGGCAACGTTACCCAGCGGCAGTAGAGCCTGTCAGCATTACAAATGTGACAGATGTCGAGAGATGACGAGAGTGAAAGCGTGTAAAGATTAAAGCTGGTAACTTGAAATAAGTCCTTAATCATTATCAAATACAACAGCTATAAAAAAAAAAGCTTGCTTAAACGTCACAAGTTAAGCTATTTAGAAATGATTTCATCAGTGTCAGAGCAGCCCTGTCACTGTTTACAGCATGGACATTAGTTAGCATCCATTAGCGGTCCTGTTAGCTTAGCTCGCGGCTTACCCTCGGCTGGTCTTTGGTCACCGGGAAAAACCTCCGGTTGAAGCTGTCAGCGACTAAAACAGCCTGCAGCGGCTGCTCCTCTTCCTCCTGCTCGCCCGCTCCTTTTCTACCTGAAAGGCCAGAGCTAGAGCGACTCTGTTTTCCCCCTTTACCAGCCATGTTTGACTCCCAAATGCTAACCAACTCTGTCGTCAGAAAATTCTACGGTGGCTGCGGTGGGACAAGACTGCTGTCGTGTTTGGAGTGGAGCGGATGTTCGCGCGTACGCTCTTCACAAGGTTCAGAGTATATTTTGTTTACACTGATTCCATTGGAAAAGTAGATAATTTTTAATGTATATGAGAATATTAATTACATGAATCTCAGTAAATCAAAGACATGTGGTTATTGAATCTATAAACTGGGCCATAGCCTTTGGAGGACAGTATTTGGCAACATTAGAAATATATAATGAAATAAATACATAGAAAAATATGAATTCATGAATAAAAACACTAAATGTAGTAAAATGTCAAAGTAAACGAATGAGCTAGTTCAAATAATGCAAAGGTAAATAAGTAGAGTCAAGTTATTAAAATAGTATATATAAAAAAAAAATTGTGCAATTAAAGGAAAAATATTTATTGAGCATTCTTTTTTTATTTGTGTCAGATATTGGGAGGCTCAGTTCAGGATCAGAGTTCAAGTCCAACTCCACCCAACAAATACAAAAAATAGTGTTATCATATTATATACAGAATGCTAAATACTTTTTCAACTTGCTTATAGCCTTACTCGCACTGAATAGAATAAAATTGTCTGGAAAAGTTTAAAATGACATGACAACCAACTGTTTCCATTGCATTTAATTTGTCATCAACCACAATTGTGAGGTACAGATTGAAAAATGAAAACATGGGAAGGGAAAGGATTTTGACCATTTAATTTACAAAATATATTTCCCAAATACAACTTTTCCAGATTCTTGGGCCTACTGTATTGTGTTCAAATTGAAACGACAAAAGAAAAAAGGCTTAAGCCCATGTCAGAAAAAATTAATTACCTTGAGTAAACACACTGGAAAAATAATTGGGTGATGATTTATTTCTCCAGTCCCCAAAAGTCGTAGTTATAATCCATGTTTTTAAATTCTTTCAAGCACATTTTTCTCATTAAATCCCACATTGCATTTATCTTAATCTTATTTTTATCTTATTTACTACTTATTGCTATTTTCCCACTCCTTAGATCATTGTATTTCACTACTTCACTACCTTTTACTTCTGTCTATCCACAACTAACAACTCAGGCATTAATATACAATATGAGTACATCACCCACCAGTCACACCTTGACCATCTGGGACTGAGGATGTGAATAACATTTCAATAAAAACATGTTGGTGCTTTATTTCTATTTTTGTTTGTCAAAATGATGAGCCCTACTTTTACTGGTCGACTACAGGTAGCATCATGAGTCAGCCCATCTTGATATTGCACAAACCATTCTACATGACTTTTTCTTTTTTCCAGAATTACTTTATTGCTGTCAGTTAGCGAACATCTGAACCAACATGTTAAACTTTAACAGAGACAAAAACATCCGGCTCCTGTCGTCCAAAAGTTTAGACAAGAACCTTCATTCACTGTTCTATAAAAGCGCAACAGTTTCTTCATTTTGTTCCCATCAACCTCAGATTATACATATACAACATATTATACTGCCACAAAAGTAACTATTGGTGGTGTTTGGTTATCTTCTTGGCATGCTCCAACACCGAGTCATAGCGCAGGGTTTTGGATGTCCAGGAAGCTGGAATTCCCTCGAGTCCGACCTGTGAGAATTAAAAAAAGCAGATTTTTATAAATTAACAAACATATAATACTTGCTTACAATTAAATATAATAAACGTAAGAATAACACACAATCATACCTGAGCCCCGAGACAGGCTCCGATGAAGGACCCTCTGCTACAGGTGCATCCCCCACAGCTCATGGTGTCTCTCACAGCCTGCTCGTAGTGCTTGGCTGTGAGGACTCCATGCAGTGCTGCTTGGAACGCACCTGGCAAACCTGTAACAGAAAGCATGAAGGCTTTTAACTTGTTGGCTCAATATCAGTCGAATAAATGACAGCTGCCGGAGTTACATTTAGCACTCCATTACTGCAATTTTTTTAAAAGTGTGACTGAAAAAGCTTAAACTGAGCTCTGCGAGGATACCTCATGTGTTCGGAAACACAGTGGGGATCAGCTCCTTAGGAGTCTTTGATAAATTCTCCTTCACCTGATGAATGTGCCCTGAAATCAACCAGAAGATAAGGTAAACACAGTCACTCACGTATAATCATCATGTCATAATTAAAAGTGCATAATATTACACACATTGTTGCATGTTACTTTAACTTTTTTTTGAGGAGTGTAAAAAACAGATTGATTGTTTTGATGTAAACTTGCATAAAAAGAGGAAATGTAGACCCTTTAATCTCATGACTCAGTCCCGTGACTTTTGTGCAGTGAAGCAACAGTTCTGCACGTCTCACATACCAATGACTGCTTTGTCCAACTCCTGGGGCTGCTTTCTGTTCGGGTCTCTGAGCTGATCGAGCACCGAGTCCAAGGCTTTTGGATCAGGACCATTCAGCATGAAATGCTCAAGGAACCTGGAAATCAGTCAGTCAATGTACAATCCATTTCATGCTTCTTTTTAATTGAAGGAGCAGCTTTTCTATTTGGTTGGTGGAATTTCCAACTTAATGAAATATGTATTAAACGGTCAGTAAAAGCCATTATAATATAGCTTCATAATATATGTCACAATGTCTATACTGGTATGTTTGTATATTAGTACTTTGTTTTTTTTTGTTTTAAATCTTTATCCTGATATCAGAAATTTGAGTGGCAAGAGGAAATGAGGGGAGATAGAGAGAAGGCATGACATTGTGACTTTGTATATCAATATATCATGATATTTTAGATACAGACATAACAAGTACCTTCAAACACTATGTATACCATTTGTGTTTCCATTTGTAATCCTTTGTGTCTGTATTCGGATACATACTGACCTTGCTGCTGCCAGAGTCTCCGCCACACATGCATCATTGTTCTGTGTGACACGGACTGCCTGCTCAACCTTTTCAAGCATGTCAGGCTTTCCTGCATAAAACGCCACAATGGGAGCCATTTTGGCGATTCCATCAATCTGACAGTCGTTCTCACAGCCTGCGGCAAAAACATACCCATCAGTTAGAGCTGTTTCTCCAAGATATGTCTCAGTTTCGCGATGACTGCACTGCAGGTCTACCTGTCTCCTCTTTGCCTGCATCCACATTCCTCAGGAAGCTCTTCAAACTTCCTTGTCTCCATGGTCCCTCAATGGGCAGCTGAGGTCTTGGCCCTGGTGTACAGAACATCATCAGTATTCCCACCTTACTAAATAAAAAGGAGGTGAATTTATCCATCAGCAACAACATAAAGGATGGATAGTTTCCCTACCTCCTTTCTCTCTGTAAGGATCGTTTACAGGTGTGTCGTACTCTGATCCAGGCCCAAAGAATTTCAGCGTGCGCTGCGTCAGATCTTCCACATTTAGACCTGGCCAAACAGGTAAACAGGAAAACACAGTTTATTATATAATATTACTATCATAATATTACAGAACCTATTAGCATGTAAATGGACTTTATGTATGTGAGCCAAATTGTTAATGAGATAGAAATCACTATCTTACATCCCCACCAGGCACGAGTACCAACTTAAAAAGCCTGACATTTTTTAATTTAGTTTATTTGTTCATTGATGAGTTCCCTTAACTAATTTCTTACGTGAGGATCTAATGCTAGGATAATTCAGGTGCTGTGAGGATTGTTCTACAACATGTCCAGAACAGGTGTGGAGCTCGTCACTGTCTGGAAGTGTCACGCGTCTAATTATAGCGTCAACAATGACAGGAAGGGCAGACTTGATAACATAAAATCATCAAAAGCCATTTGTTTGTCCAGTAGCATCTACTAATCTAGGTTTGACTTTTTCTGAAATCACACAGTCTCAACAGACGTAAAAGTTTGAAGATCACTGATAAGATGAAGAAACAAACTTGCCTCCACACTCAGACAGGGACTCCAGCAGGACAAACGCCTGGTCTCCGTAACAGCTCTGCTGGCCCGTCTGCCTCCTGTAGAAAGGGTTGGCCGACTCTGGGCGGAACTCTGGGTTTGGATCCTGAGCCAGGATCCCCTGCAGCTTCTGGAGGTCGTACACCCAGTGGAGGGGCTGCGCTGTGAGGGACGAACCATCAAGTCAATGTAATCTTCATCAGAAGAAAAAGCTTCTTTAAATGAAATAGCTAGATGAGAAGTGAAAGTGCTGTAACAGGCAACACCAATGGTAGTGTCTTTGAAGTAAAAATGTTTTTTAAAAAAAAGATACTGAGGGTGCTGATTTTGTAAAAAATAATCAAAAAAAAGGACAACCTTTTGAAAATGACACTTTTATGGCTTTATCATTATTTAAACAGGTGTGAAGACAATTACATCAAACTTTTACCTCCAGGCCTTTTACTGACTACACAAGATACAAAACAACACTACTGTATGAGAGACATTTAATATTATTACCTGCTGCATCTGCAACGGCTGACCCTACGATGGCTCCCATCGCTCTGTTGGCCAGAGCCGAAGCCATCTGTAAAAACATCCAGCATTCAGTATTATTGGAAAGTAGGCAAATGGTTATCATTAATAAATTGTTATTGTTCGTATTGTCACCAAAGCTAAACTGTTACAATCAATTCTCCATTAAGGCCAAATTATGTAATACTTACAATCTGCGGCTTATCTCTGTTTGCTTTCATTGTTAACTCAATATGTTTGTGTTTGGGGCTGAACAAGAACATTTGCAGAAAACCCATGAGCTCCAGGTAACCGTGTAAGGCATTTTTCACGAGTCTATGATGGCTTGTACGCTTAATACATCATCGATTAACAGAATGATTAATCCAAATCTTAATGGATCACAACAATATTGCAAGTTCCAGCCCTGTTTGTATTGTTAACAGTGTATCTCTCTAACATTACGAAACAGGTATCTTAAAGTGAACTACTTCACTTCCTCATCACGTGGCCTTTAAATGATGGCAGGAGGATTTTAATTTGAGCAGCACTGGAATATTTGTCCTTCATTATCTAACAGGCTACGTTCAGCTTGAACATAGTAAACAGATTGATATGAGCCTAATTCAAAGTATATTTCAGCGGTATGCACCGACAGCGCTGTGCGACTCAGCAATATTTATATCTTTATTATTACAACGATGAAATAGAACTAAAACACGACCTAGCTTGAGTAGCAGTCGAGGAGGCAGCAGCAGCTACTTGTAAGCAATGTCGACTGCTAGCTAACGTAAGCTAGCAGCTCGGGATAAACTAGGCTGACATTGAGAAGTCTTACCTTTAACACAGTTTTATGTACAAGTGCGAAATTATACTAAAGTCCAGGCCGTAGTGTGGTGTGCTTCATCCACCTCCTGTAGGCGGACAATATCAATTGTACATGTTATGAAATGTTTTAGCTCGTTAGCACCGCCCAGAGGGAAGCGACGACACACCCCTCATCCAAACGCACTCACACACACACACACACACACACACAATGAAGTTGTGTTGATGAGGTGATTTTCATGGGGCCCTCCTATAAAATACCCAAAACACATTGAAGCTGACATTGAAACAAATACAAATTTGCGAGTGATTAGATATGCTGAGTGTAATTAAGGCCTATCTAAAGTCCATTAACAATTTGAAGTTAGTTTGTAACAAACTGATAACATCAGTCACAGCTGGAGGGCCCAAAGAAACCTGTGCAGGAGTTTAGTCACGGTGTAGTTTTAAGCAGAGAGCATCCCCTGCTGACCACAAAATCAAAGTTGCTCTGTGGACGAACAATCGCACAGAGTCTCTGCACTCACTGTTTATTAAAAACGACCTCTAAAATCGTTTTCATTTCTTAGTTATAACATGTTAGACGCAAGTGGGCATGCTCAGAGAGCCTACAAGCACCAGACGAGGGTAATTTAAATATCATTAAGTTCCGTTTTGCTGTGAAGCTCTAGAAATGTTTTGTGACTTTCCAACGGCATGAGGTTGAGTAGATAAAGCCTTCAGTTTCAATTTTGGTTGAACTTTAATTTGTCAAGTGAATGCTTTTAAAACTATTCTTAACTATTCTAACTATACTTATAAGCCCACATAAAAGGGTCAGTTCTCTTCATTAACTCTTCGAGAAGATCATTTAGACCAAGAAGTAAACGTTTGATGACTTGAGAAGGTGAACAGAAACAAATTTACATTATAGGTATGTTTAAAAAAAACCTGCATAAACAACTATAACATAGATCTGTGTCTGTTGGAGCCTCTTTGTTCCGTGTATGTCAGGTCAAACCCGCAGTGAGTGACAAATGTCTCCATTGCACACATCACATTCACTGATGCCACAGCAGGCATTTTCAATCATGAGAGTCATCAAGTTAGAGCATCTGCTTTGACATCACTGAGTGGGATGTGGCCAGAAATGCGATATGCTTGAAAGTTTCAGCTGAGTATAGATGTACAGTTAAAATGGCCAGTGTGCAGGATTTAGGGCTTTCCATTGGCAGAAATGTAATATAATAGTCATAATTATGTTTTATTTTGTGTATAATTACCTGAAACCAAAAACCGTAGTGTTTTGTTAGTTTAGTATGACACTTTACATTTTGGCTGGCCACTGTAGAGGAGGTTGAGGCGAGGGTTATTCAGTTGGTCGCACACTGGAGCCTTTTAAGAACCTGGAGATAGCTATTTGAAATAAAAGAAAATATTAAACGTTGTGGTTTCAGTTCGATTAGAAGTTCTTGTGTCAGGATGCAACACATTTAATGTCTAATTTCCTTGGGTTAATCCAGATGTGTATGAATGGACTAAATATTTTCTCAGTTGTGAATAAATTCCTCCATCAGTGGTTATGGAAGATGTAATGTGACATGTAAAAGCAGAGCCCGTTTCATCAGGGGAGCCCAAACCTTTTTCCTTGAAGGGCAAAAACTCAAACTTAATGGTGGGCCATGGGCCAAAAGCAAATGTTTATTGTAGTTTAATGCTGTGATGCTGAAATCAGATTTCAAAATTCCAGTTGACTGAATTCTTGTGCAAGGTGTCACATCATTAATTATTTAAAGAATTGATAATTATGGATCCCACATATTCAAAGAGCAGTTCTACCGCACAAAAAAATTAAATGGTATAAACATTGATTTATATCATAGTTAAAAAAAATAAAATATTTTACATTGTAAACATCTGGGCAGGCTGATACTGCAGGCTACATGTCCTGCTACAGAGAGAGGTGTGTGTTGTGACTTATGTACTTGTGAGTGGGGTCAACAGGAGTATTAGGATACCATGTAGACTGTATTTATTTATAGCTTACCTCTTTCCTTTCAAATTGTAAAGTAATATCACATGTGATCATCTCAGGCGTACATGCACACACTGCACAGGACACATGTATACTGTATACACAGATGGGTCAGACTCGAAAAGATAGGAAAAACATTCCCCCCCCTCCTCCAAACCCCTCTGTTAAACTCTATGTTTCACTTTCTTCTTGAGTCAGGGCTAAGTGAAACCTATGCACCCAATCCTCAGCAGGTGCACCACCCTCTCCTCTCCTCGCCTCTCTCAATGTCCCTGTGTGACCCAGTGCCACATTCTAGCGCTGCGCCGGTGCCAGCAGCAGCAAATTAGACACCGGCAACCCCTCCTGATATGTACTTCTCTGTCCTACATCCATTATTTTTAGCTGGGATCCAAGCCTCCATCTACACTTTATATGGGAAAAGAGTGGCCACATATTTGCAGCCACCTCTAAATTCATCATATCACTCTTTCTTCCTCTGGCTCAATGCAGACGGGCTCAACACACACACACAAACACACACACACACACACACACACACACACACACGCCCTTCTTTGTGCTGATTGTGTAGTTTTTACTTTTTAGGGAAGAAGAACTCAAACTGTTTTAATTGTTGTATTTTATTCAAATTCAAAACAAAAAATATGAGTCAAATTCTGTACTTTTAAAGATAAACTCATGAGATACCAGATTAAATTATGACCCTTTGAGTCAGAATGAATTTGTTTTATAAGGTTTAAGATAATTTATGACTTTTTTTTTAAAGTTGCCCTAAAAAGTCATAATCATGATTTGGACTTCCTGTCCTGTGTCGTTTTTTTAAAATTTCTCCACGCTTCATAATTCTTCTTTTTCTTTCATTTCCTGAAGAAGAGAAGCTCCTTTTGTCCCCACGAGCCTTTAAAAGTCAAACAACCTGCTGGCTTTATTAAGATTCACTCCTCTGGTCACATTTAAGGATAAAAGATGATCTTTGACTTTGTGGTTTTTTTTCATGTAATCTTAAATATCAAAGCATGGGAACATATATTACATAAGAAGAACAACAGATCCTCAAACAGATGTGACTTCATGTTTCCAGACTTTTCGCCTCAAGCTCTGAATTTTTAGACATCAAATCAACCCTCGTCGTGTTTTACCGTCTTGCTCTTTTTCTTCGACATACATCCACTTTATTTTTAGATGGCTATTTTTAAACCTCGGCGTTGTGAAGTAAGAATGAAAGCCTTGTGCGAGACGTATTTTTCTGATTCAGCACCAGGATTTTATGACAAAGAGCCTCAGAGCTGCGAGCTTAGCGCCGATTCCTCCTGCATGTTGCAACCGTCTCGTAAAGATGACCTCATGCTCCTGCTGGATGATTGATGCGTGTTTGTCGTGTGAAGACGTTCAGCTAACATCACACACACACACACACACACACACACACAGGTCCAGGCCTGTTTAACGGTGTCCTCTTTCTTTCTCTCTCTCTGTGGAGATTAACTCAGAACTCTACTGCAGGTTTAAGGTACTTTAAACCCGAGTATTTCCACTTAATGCGACTTTAAACTTCTACTTCACTGAACCTCAGAGGTTAATATTGTTCTTTTTACTTCACTACATTTCTGTGACAGGTATAGTCAAGTAGTCTTCTCACAGCACCAAACTTAATCTTTCATCCTAATTCCTCATCTAATTGCTGAAAAATAATCAAAAAGTTCCATGTAAGGTTTTATTTCTATTCCCCGTCGTGTTGAGGAGCTCAAACATCGGCCTTGGTCTTTATTTGAAGGAATCTTGGAATTGACTCGGGAGTTATTTTTCCTCAGACTCTCCTCCGTCTCAGACAAAGAGGACACAGAAGATAAGTCACACAGAAAACCTGACCCTCGCACAAAAATTGTTTTATGCGGATGCGTTGAATAAAGATGGTTCGGTTGATTTCAGCGTTTGCTCACAGAAATCAAAGTGAAATTCATTAACACATGTTTTAAGCGTGTCATGACTTTTGTCTCGGTTCAGGCGGTCACACAGGGACGGGGTGATCCAAGGCTTGTAGTTTAAGATTCCAGCTTAAGAAATGGGTGGAAATAACGTCTTTTCAAATGGTTGGTCTGCTCAAGCTGGTTTTTATAGGGTTTGTTTGTTTGCCTCCATTTTCTTGTGTATTTTAGTCGAGTGCTACACCTGAAACTTCACCCAACTTTCCATCAGCAAGACGGTGAGAAGAAAACGGCTGATTGCACATTTTTGGGCAGATTATCCCTTTAAACCATGATTGAAGACCTTGATGTACAACTTAATTTTCAGCCCTGCGAGTAAAAGAATGAGCACGCAGGAAGCCGGTTTGGTGGGTCAGCTTGCTACAACTTTAATCCAAACATTGCTCTGCATATGCATCAATACATCATCATCAGACCGTCTCCTCTACATAGCTCCCTCTCATATCTCTAAACAATTTTAACAAAATAAGTCTAGTAGCACATCATTCAATAACATTTTATTTTACAATTCTCTCTCTGTACTGTAGTGTTTTTCTCTTTAAACATCAGGAATATTTGTTTGTATTTATTTATTTTCATTTTCTTAAACACGGAGACAAGACGGAGTACACGGACGATGACAAACGCTGCACACGAGTCCAGAGTGTGAACCAACACACACACACACACACGCAGAAAACACACCTCGAAATACTTTAAAAGGTCCGTTTGAAAACATTTCAGCACACGTCTGAAGCGTTTCGAGTTTGTCTGGAGAGAATCTGAACTCGGCTCAGAGGATGGATGGTTAAATGGTTCTTAAAGATGGCGCCAGATTAAAGTTCGAGTTTTTCCTGAAATTCACAGAGGCGCACGTCATCAGACAAGATTCTGGGCGCCTGAACATTTTCAGTCATAACACTCCGTCTTGACGAAGAGTTGGGTCACTTGTCGTTTCATCCGTACCAACTCTGTGACAAGTGAGCCGACTCTTGGATGAAGAAGGTCGTGATTAGTAGTTGAAAGCTCTGGAAAAAGCTACAGAAACTTGACTAAGTGCAGCTTCTCTCCGCTCTGAACACTCACAGACTTCTGACAGTCTAATAAACCAAGTGTGTGCGTTTGTGTGCGTCTATCAGAGAAAGTGTGTGTGTGGTTGTGCACGTTTGCCCGCACACATACACAAACTGTGGTGTTAGTTACATCAGAGGCACTTTGACCCCCTTTTTTCTGTGTGAAATCAAAAGAAAGAAAAAATAAAATCAGATTTTTATTATAATAATAATTTGGCTTCAAGTTTTAACCCCCGACCCCTGAAAAAACAAAACTACAAAAAAAAAAACACAGAGAAAAACACCATGTTAGACGTCCAACATGGCCGACTAAAACCAGAACAGAACAGGATTTCCTGAAACCTGTAACAGCTGTCAATATGGCCAGACCTTGTTGTGATTCACCTTTTTAAATACCTTTTTGGTGCCGAGGTGATGTTTGGTGTCATGTTGGTTGTTGGTGATGTACATCTATATATATTTTAAAAAAGAATATTGCGGTTTTCGCGGTTTTACAAAAAAACAAAATGGTATTTTACTGTTTTACTATCTTTATGACAAACTGTCTTTCTTGACTTGCAGTATTATTTTTTAAATTATAAACATAATTTGTGAAATTCATTGCATAGTTCAAATAGGCTCAAAAATGTCTCTTGCTGTTGACGAGTGAACACATTTGCTCCTCAGTGAGGTCCCATGATTTGACACCAGAAGGGACGGGGCTTTGCATCCTTATGCTCTTCATTTGTAGATAAAACATGAATTCATCACACTATAACGACATTTTCGAATAGTATGCAAAGTAGTGAACCGTGAATCCGTTGATGATATCATTGAAGCGACGCATCAACTGATACAAAATAGACAGCTGTCAGATGAGCAGTGGGATCAATAGCCCCTTATTTTTCTTATTCACCAGCCTGAGAGTGAGACTCCATGTTTAGGAACTAATGCATTCCCCACTCTGATCAATACAGAGAGAGCCACTGGCTTGAATAAAGGGGAAAGATGAGAAGAGATACAATATTTTATTTTGGGTCTTTTGCAGCGGTGTGACCTCGTCAACACAATCTGGACATTAGTGAATGATTTGGCTAAGAATAATTAGACAACAAAAACATAAGAATCAGTAGGAAAAATATAGTTGATGATATAAAGTGTTGTTGCTGGTGTCCTTCAGTCCGGTCAGAAAAAGAAAAGCTTTTAAAAAAGAAGCCTATAGATGGGCTTTGGAGATGACAAGTGGGGCCCAAAAAGAGAGCTGTGTGAGGGAATGATAATGGAAAGTGGAAAATGGACCTCAGGAGAGGGATATTGGAAAGAAGATTGAAGTTGGTAAGAGGCTAGGTAAAATGCAGGGTGTAGAGAAATATAGTGTGGAAGAATGAGGGGCTTTAAGAGAAATGAAAGAAGAATGTGGTGGTGCAAAAGCAAAGGGAGTTTCAAATGCAACGATGTAGTCGTGCAACATAAAATGTATCCATATATACAGAAATTACAACCTGTTTAAAGAATTAAAGTTTGTTTCGTTCGTTTAGAAAAGTCCCATGAGATTTGAATTGCAGGATGTAATGCATCACGTTTAGATGTGCTTTAAAAACCTATGAATTGTTACTGATAAGAGCGCAGCAGCAAACTTAGAGTCATAACATATTAAAAACCTAGGTGTGTATTTGTTGCGATGATAAATTCTTTTTACGTTTTTTGCGGACAAGTGGAGTCAAATTGATGTCAGAGCCGAACAGTGTGATACGACAGCATGCTGGACGTGAAGCAGTGGGGTGAAAACCTGACAGACAGAGAGCATGACACTTATGGACTGAGGACAATGCTCCCTGCTGCTCACTTTGAGATGAGAAAAAGAATAATAACAACAGCGCGGTGGAGATTGGTGTCCTGCCCACATCACTCCGGTCTAACCTCCGCAAACAGGTACACTACCTGTGGAGACTCAATTAGAAAGCCATTAGCCACTGACAGACTGAGGGCTAATTGCTGCCCCAAGGGAAGACGGAAATGGGAGGATTCAGTGTACAAGGACAAGAACGCACCATGAAATCCATCAAGCTGCAACATACTTTACAAGGACAGGAAGCTGTCTTATATTTCACCGAGCAGACTGCCATTACTGTAATTGACATGTTGGATTTCTTTTTCGAACAGTGAGTGGCATGAAGGCCACCAAGCAGATCGGACCTCTGTAATGTTTATGTGATGTAGTCAGTCATTAATTAGTGACACAATAATCGGCCCAATCACAGTCAAGAGCCTTTCGTTTAACCTAACAGCAATGTGTGACGATCACACAGAAACGGGGCTAAATCTGTGAAATCATGGATCCCATCACGTCAGGCTCAAGAGGCTTTTCCCTTTCTGATTTGCTTTGCTGAGCATCCGATCCGAGTGATTCTTGTCTCATGGACCAGCTCCGCCACCGATTCCATATGTTCAGTGGACTGAAAAGCCGCCAACAAGGGCTGTCTACTTTCAACGGTGCGGGACGCACCGCAAAATATAACACGCCTGAAAACCTTTTATTAAAATTATTGACCCACAGTGGTTGAATTTGCAGCTGGCTTTCCAAAACAGGCCACTGAGCTTGTTCGTATGATTTACAGCTTTGGGGCAAACGTTGCCTTAGAAGTACACTGGTGAAGATTCTCTGTCAACCAGGTCATGGTATATCTAAGTACTACACAGCGGCATCTGGACTCACTTGAGTTTCTTGAAGACTACACTAGATTAAACCTCAAGAAACCTTTTTGATGAGAGATGAAACGTCTTTAAGGAACTCAAGCAGGTCCAGTTGCCTGTGTATAGCACATAGTTACCTTAGAGGTGTAGTTCTTAGGAAAGTCACAAGAGGGATGTGGAAAAAGTCAATTTTCAGGGTTTCAGCAGAGATGCACTTGCCTTTACAGTATCATCAGTGCAGATATTGACCGTATGAGGCAGACCGACTATTGACCACGACCAGAGCCCAAAAGCTCACAGCGTACCGGGGTCGATCACAAAATGTATCTGGGACGAACAGAGATTTTCCTCAGGATTCTCATAGAAGCTTGACCGTTGGCCTGATGTGTCAGCGCCCGGAGGCCCTTCTTCTTGTCAGTACAGTCAGGAGGACATTCGTTAAAAAGAGCTTTGCTTCTAAAGCCCCAGGGCTATAAATCATACCAACAAGCTCTGCGGCTTGTTTTCGAAAAAGCCAGTTGCAGGTTCAGACATTGTGGGTCGCAATAATTACAACAATAGGTTATTAAACTCAGTGTGCAAACAAAAGTAATCATCACATTGTAATAAAATAAAACAGCCTGGTTAATGACTTGTGAGAATTAATTAGAAAACAAGGTCTATTACAGTTCGTAACTGTGCGGTGGAAAAGGTTGTCGGTAGATGAGTTGATATTTCAATTACCTATTTAGAATGTTTATTAGCTGATCATGATGAGTGTCTGCCCAACTGCTGTGCTGTTTAACGCTGTATAAAACTGCAGGTGCATGTGAGCAGTAAAGGATGCTGTAACCATCTCTACAGAGCTTTCTGTGAAAGGATGCTTAATCAGATTACACGTGATGTTGCAACCCGACCAAAGGAGCTCAATCACTGATCACTTTAACATGGCCTGTTCAAGATATTCTGACCAAAGGATTTTGAAAAATATGACTAAAGCTCAGCGTCCATTGAAATCAGTTACATTCCATTTATTATGCTGTTGAGGTCAAGGAGGATATAGACTTCAAACAGATTATTGACACCACGCTGCAGTCTGCATAGGGATCCTGAAATTTTAACAGGCATCTTCTCTTCATGCTGAAGTTGTCAGGCCTCCAGCGTTTTGGAGACTGACGTCAGCAAAACGCAAGTAATCTCCCAAACTGGGTCATATTCAAATCTTTCTGCTGCAATTGGCAACAATTGCTAGCTTAAAAGTAATTATTGTCTGCGCTTCTCATGTAGTGGTCAATCTCTTTCAGCTAAACGCAAGATTCACACTGTATGTATTTAGAAACTGTAAAGGATTTCTGAATTTAGGCTCTATAAAGGATTTCTTTTCATGCTGGTCGTATTTGTTAGCACCAGAAAATTCCCAATGAGACTAAGACTGCTCCTCAAAGCTTACTGTCAAGATAAACTATTAAAGAACAAATGCAAATAAGCTCAACTCAAGCAAGTTTCCCAATTTATCTGAAAAGCAGCAGCTCCCACTTGCCCACAAAATGGAATTAAAAATGCCGTCACACTCAACTTTGTTATCCGTTATTACCCTTCCTTGTGTGTGCATTATTGAAATTTGAGAAATACAATTTCTAATTCAGCATGAGTGAATCAACCTACAATTCTGAAACTCTGAGGTTACTGGAACATAGGAGTTGATTGCAAATACAACAAAACATGGCAGAAAAAATGAAAAAGTATTAGCATAAACGTACCAGTCGTATCTGTCAGGTGGTTTTCAATGTTCATCTGTCTCCAGCAGATATTGATTGATATTTATATATTTTCTTTGTAAAGCCAACATCTCTTAATTTTCATAAATATACATCTTTCATACATTTTTCCTTTCTACTATCTGTCTACTATCTAGTAGCCTGTGTAACTGTGTAAAGATGTAAAAATTGTGGTGGCAAAGGGCTGAACATGCTTTCAATGTCATCTACTGTCGCTCTCAAAAACTAAGTGGTTCATGTCTTATGCATTAAGCTTCAACTAACACCTCGTCCCTTCTTTTCTCCTCTCAAAGAGGAATATATATATGAGCAGTATGTATGAGCAAAGAGAGTGCCTGTTGATACCGACAAGGCTACAATAATCTGTTGTGGAACCATTAAAATATTCCTGAAGACTCTACGTTATAAAAGCTGAACTCACCTCCAAATGAAAGAATCTGGGTCATCCCATTATTCAAGGCACCGAATGTTCAGGACTCATTTAACATTTAGTTTCATTTTTATGCTTAAAAATGGAAATGTGTTAAATGTCCCTGTCATTAATTACCAGTCAGTTTGTGCATGCGCATACCTATTCTACTGACATTCAATTTATTGAGATTACCAGTCATGCATCTTAATCAGTCAATTAATAAGAACCCTCGCACAAGACAGATCACACGATTAAATGTCAGCCCGCTCTTATTATTCTTCTTTAGATTTCCCTCTAATCCACATCGCATGACACCACCTTCATGTTTAACATCAGAGACAAAAATAATGGTCAAAAATAACAACAGGAGTGTAACAGAAGTAGGCGAGTGAAATGTTATTGTTTTTCTGGTCTGTATGAGGGTTTTTGCTGCAGAGTGATTAAGCACTTTCCAAAAAAAGAGCAAGCGAGCCACCAATACAAATTCAATATGTTGGCCTTCGACCCTTAGCCATGCGTGGCTCATTGCCAGGTTAATGAATAAGATATTATTCTGCAGTATCTATGAAACCCTTTTTTAGAGTATAACTCACTCCAAGACAATAGGGAGTTCTCTTCCAAGAATTAATACTTAATTACAGTAAGTGTTGAGCGATTCTGTTTCCTTTCCGGAAAAAGCGCACGTAATGGCTTTGGCCTGCAGTTTGTAAATTCTGACAGCAATAGACCTTCAAAGAATAAAAGGGGGCCTTTAATCAGATCAGTTAGCGAGGGGTCTTCACCCTCGGAAAGCTTTTTTAATTTCAAAGTCTCGCAGTGGCATTTGTGAAGAAGAGAAGTCATCTCATATTATTGCAGCTAACTTAATGAAAGTGATTGAATGCTGTAATATTATTGCACATGTTGTGTCGGACACTTTATGCGCGATCGTGTCATCGTGACTTTCTAGTTTCACATACAGTGCCTGTCTTGATCAACGCTGGAATATCTCTCTCACTTTCCCCGTCCATCTGTCCCTCTCTCTCTATCTCTTCATCTCTCTCTCTTTCCCAGCATTGTGCTTGCAAGATGGGCTGATAGAGACATGCATTATTCATCTGTGTGTCCTTTCTGTCATTGCAGGGCTGAGCTCTGAGCAGAGGGGTGCAAAGCAGAACTACAATCAATCAGCCCAGGGTCTGACACTCACCACAATGGGATATGTTGATTGGATGTCACAGGATATCCATGCAAATAGAGAAGTGTTGTGGGTCATTCTGTACACACTGAGATTGTGTGGACCCTTTTTCCACACCAGTGCCAGTTGAAGTTCATTGGTATTCTAAAGAAATACCCAAACCACCTGTTTCAGAGAAGACCTGACTGCTCTCCAAATCGATGGCGCGGGTTTGGTCGAAATAATGTGAGAGCCTCAAAGCGTCTGTCTCCAAACTGTGCAATTGTTTTGAAGCAAACAGCGACCAACAGTTTTAATCATGTCAGTATGAACGCAGATCAATAACAGTCAACAGATGTCATGCAAGAAAATGTTCCCCCCCGTCAAACATCACTTACTTTTTTGTGAGGTTTGGCTGTATGAGTGTTACAGATGGGATTCAGAAAAATCCCTGAGCGGCGTAAATGTGTTTTAGTTTCGCTAAACAAATTGAGCAGTGTCAGTAGTTGTATTAGGGGTACTAAAACAAATAGAAGATATTAGCACGCCTGCCAACAACATGTCCTTGCAGCAGCGCTGTACTGTAACAGAATAAGAAAGGAAACGATTTGATGTGCTTTTAGATGCTAATAAACATTAAGCAATGTGATCCATAACCTAGAACGGAGGTGGTCAAGGACAGGTGACAGTCACAGAGATGAGAGGAAAAATGCTGTTCACCAGCGGGCCAAAGCGCACCAGACCAGAGTCTAAGCGGGCTGATGGTGCCTCGTGACCGTGTCCAACTTGTGACAAACCCTCATTCTCCCCTGAGCGTACGTTGCGAGACTAATGTCTGTTCAGGAGAAGACGTTTTAAAAAGGTCCCTCTGTGTTTGGCTCTCAGTGTTTCTGTAGCCTCTAAGTGTATCTCTATGGTTTTGTTGTTAAGTTTCTCTCCGGCGTGCCTGTGTGTACTTTCAGACATCTATCTTAATGTTTTATCAGGTTTAATTTCAGCTGTTTCAGAAGTCATGTACTTCTGATTTTCTAATTTTGCTGCGTCAGGAAAGGCTTTTAAAATAACCAAATAACAGAGGACTTTTAGTGTGAAGAATTTATAGGGAATGAAGTGTGTTTATCACTCAAAGGGCAGAGTTTTGTTAGCGGCTATTCTTCAATAAGAAAGAGGAAGAGTTTTAACAGCCGCTCCCTTGACCACTAGTCAAGACCAGTGCGTCATCAGTTAAAGACACACCTTCAAGCAGGTAGCCATATTGTAATGGCCAATGCAAATCTCTGCTACTCAGGGCTGATGGAGTGAGTCAGTAATAAACCGTTAATTGGAAAGCCAGGATGACGGTATTACGGTCAAGACAACATTCATTAATTTAGCATTTTAGTACAAGAAAATTCCTGAATGTCACAAGATCTCTCCATTCATTTGTAAATGTTGCTTTAGACCGGATCTTTTCTTACAAGTGATTCTTGCATGAGGCCCATTGTTGCTATTTCAGGAAGTTTGCATTCGCTGATTGAATTTATTTATTGATACACTGCTTCAAACTTAATGATCAATTATTTACACAGTTTGAACACTTTCTAAACACTGGCTATGGTGTGGGGTTGATTCTATTCCCAGAAAATTGGTCCAATCATTATTCTGCATAATACTTAAAAGACGCAGCTCAGTAGAAAACTGGATGATGCAAGACTTTTGTGCACATGTGCAAATCCAGTCGTCACAAAAAAAGCACTAATGCTCAAATGTAATTATGAATTTCAAACAAAAGGGCTGAAATGCGGAATTGGTCCTCTAAACTCTCATCTGCTCCTTATTTATCAGAAAAGTCAATTTCATGGCTAATAGGTTCATTACTGTGGTCATGCTTGAAGGGCCTTCTCTGATAAAACTCACTCAGGAGTTGAGAGCTAAGCCGCCGGAGCATAGGTCTTAATAAGGTTCCCTCTCCGTCTCTCTGCTTCTCTTTCTCAGGGCAATATCACAGTGAAGTTAAACTCCGACCCTTTTTATTCACACAGCTCCTGTATATTTGAGGCTGTTGTGACTGCTGCATGTGGAGCAAATCCAGCGACACAGGAGAAATCTCCTTGTGTGGAAAAGGGCACAGATTTGCCTCAGCTGCTCTATTCACTACAGACAATTCCTCTGCTGTTCTAGGGGAGAGACTCTCCGCAAAGGTCCAGCTAGACAAGACGGGTCTGTGCTGCATACTAATGACAGCCGACTGTTTCTACCACACACCCCTTGTCATCCCGCATTCCAGCCATGTTCTCATGCTGTCATGCTGCAGTGGCGGTGGCGGCACTTTATGAGGTGATGCCTTAATGCAGCACGCGCAGCGCTCCGCCTTGTGTTTGAATTTGAATTCTTTATTGTTGTGCGGGTAGACTCAGGCTTTAACAGTGTCATGCCGTCTTTTTTTTGGTCTTTTCAGCAAGTTCAACATACCACAGCCCCAATATGCTGATTCAGCAGAAACAGTGACCTGACGGAGGCAGTTGATTTTCAAAGTCCACCGACTTGGCTCACACTTCCACCTGCTTGGTGCATTAACAGCAGCTGCTTTCCTCGTTTCACCTTCCGCTCCCCCCGCCCCCCCAACTGGATGTCCCAATCTAAACTGTGTCTCCCAAACAAAGTGCAATTAAACCTACAGTGTGTTGATGAGCAATTTGGCTGGGCTAGTGTTCTCCCTTTCATCTGCTCCAATCTAACATTCTCATGTAATATTCACCAGAGGGCTGTGGGCTTATCCTGATTAACCATGAGGGCTAAATAATCCACTCTTTTGTTCCCAATCTGATTATTTCCTGCTTTTTTTTCCATCACCGCTTTGATTCCCAGCTCTCTCTTTTCGTCATCCGTGCTTTCAACCTTCAAGGACACTGTTAAAGATTTAACAGGGCATGAGAAGCACTACAGGTACCTTCAGACACACACACACACACACACACACACACACACACACACACACACACACACACACACACACACACACACATCTCAAACTCAACAGCGCCTGCAGATCCAGCTCTGTATCTCCCAAACCACTAGTCAGCTCAACCAGACCATCCCCGGGAACA
>OMLP01022980.1:0-42931 GCA_900302685.1 Spondyliosoma cantharus | reverse complement strand
TTCACAGACACACACACACACACACACACACACACACACACACAAAACTAATGGAGCTTGTAATGTTGTGGCCAGCGTGAACAAATGAACAGTGGTTCATGTGTTTGCAAGCTATTTGTAGGAGCAGCATCAGTGCTCCTGTCTAATCCAGTATAACTGACCGGCTTCACTGGTCCCTATTGATTTTCAACTTAAGTAGAAGATAGATCCACAGGAGAGAGATGGAGTTAATATCTCAGGCCGCCAGTGATAGAATTAGATATATTTAAACACTGGCTCTACACTCTTGGATAGACTTCAGCTGGAAGCAGGTGAGATGACTGAGTTTGAATCAATATCTTACACATCTATCTCAATTTACCACACAAGCAAACTGTAGCATCAGAGCACAGTCTGAGGGCAAACGAAATCAACCAGAGGTCAAGTGCTTCAAAAGAAGCTTCTCAGAATCTGAACCTTTTGTTAGGGTTTTTTCGGCTGGGTAAACACAAAAGGGGAAGAAAATAAAGCTCCAAGACTTTGTACTCCTTGGCAAAACAGCAATCAGCTCCATAAATAGCTCCCACAGTCGATCCTGGCCAATTATTTATGAATAATAATGGAATGACTTGCATGGAGACGTGTCACAGTTCAAAACAGCACCATCCATCTCTCTTTCCCTCTCAGTTCTCACTGCCCAAGGGGAGGCGGTGGGGGGGGGGCGAAAGAGGTAAAAAAAAAACAAAAGAAAGAGATGCAAAACAGAGAAATCAGTCATTTTGAGCAATGTGTGAGGCAAATACCTACCTGGGTAAACCTCACTGACGTTTAGTGCGTCAACATTGATAGGTCAGAGAGGCACCAGAAATAGCAAGAAATCAAATGTCTTCATCAAACGGTTTTCAGGGTCAAAAGAAATTCTGAGGTGAAATTATTTCTGGATCAAAGATGCATCGCTGTAAAACACAGAGAATATCACCATCCGACTGCTGCTGTCATCATCCCTGAACAACTGTCACGCTGCAACACCGGCAGGGCCACACATTCAAATGCAGATGTATTTAAATGATGGCTTAAATCAGCCAAGCTATTCGGCGGTGACACTAACGACTAAATAATATTTTCAGTAAGAAAACAACCGGTGGCAACAACTCCGCGTGATGATAATGCAACGTCTGGCTGTAGCGGTTTATTACAGAACTCCTATCATTAAAAGTGCTTTCTAAAGCATGCCGGCTCTGAGGATAATGACCTGAGCCACTGGAGCGTATCACATTTTGGGAATTGGACAAGCTTGGCCCATCATCAAACATTACTCAGCATCAGTGTTCAGTTTAGTGTAAATATCAACTGCGGGGCACACAGAAGAGCCTTTGCCATCCTTCTACTGCTGCCTCATTTGCATTTATACAATTTATCCCTGAAATATTGTTGTGACTGTCGTGATGATGATGAAGTTGGTCTCAGATGGAGTTAGGGGAAGCTTCTCGGCAAGTACACAACCTTAAAAATGAAAAACCATAACAAATCTCATCCTAAACGGCAGCTAAGTCACACACTTACAACACTGTACAGTCCTTACATGAGCACATTGTTCTCTGGGTGGATGGTAGAAAACTTTGTATTCAGTATTCAGAAAGCATGCAGCTCATGTGATAGAAAATATTGCCTACCTCTGGCAGATTAGGTGTATTCTAGTATTTGAGTTGCCTCACAATTGGCACCTATAGGCATAATCCCATACGACACAGACAACATGTCTACTTTGCATTGCAAGGCTCACTGGGGTTTGTCACATACAGCATGGCTCAGAACACTGATAATACCACGGAATGATGTGCAACGGTTGAAATCAACCAAGGTTTTAACTTTGAATTACTTCCGTCAACTGTTCAGCCAATCAGGGACTTGTAGAAGCAGAGCTCAGAAAACTATGAATCCCTAGAAGTCCCACCTTAATCCTAATTGCGGAAACCAATGGTTGGCTGAATAATCTCTGTAATTTGCATAATATCTCCAATTCTGCAGTTGATGGATGAATGCAGGGATCATCTCCATGCATTTTCTCCTTCCTCGTTTTTACTCGCCCTTTCATCCTTCCATCGGTCCTGCATGTAGAATATGACTAAATCAGGGCAATACCCCCCTGAGTTCTCCTTGACTTTTCTAGGTCGTCATGATAAGAGCCAACACTGAGCCTATGTTCCTTATCAAGGCTTGAAAAACGTCTTGCGTGACATTTTGGCTTCCTTTGACTGTCACATGCCACATGTATAAAGATCTTTTGATCTGTTCTCGATCAAAAGAAATTCTAATGGAGAAAGAACGTCGTTTTACGTTTATGCCATACATTCACATCTCACAATGATCCACGGGGCTCGAATGGGAATACAGCTCTATAGACAGATACTACTATTCAGCAGAGATAACGCTCCCTTTTGTAATGATTTTGAAGAATGGGTCTATTTGCTCCTAAGCCAAGCTTATCATCCCATGATAACTTCTCTTAGAAAAAAGGAATTCTAGGATAAAGGGTAGTTGGAGTTAGAGTAAATCAATACTGCGTCTCAACATTGGACACATATTCTAGTGGGTGGGAATCTGGCACTCTCACTATTTGATTGGTGTCACAACTCAATTGGTAATAGGGCCGGACCGATAAACAATGCCATTATCCATCTCTGATGGCTGACAGTCATTGACTACTGAGCCCTGTAACGTTCATTGTAACAGCGTGATTAAAAGGCACCCCGGCAGAGAGCCCAAAATAGTAGTTCGCTCAACGAGAGTTGCTGTTAAGCAAGATTTGTTGTTGGTGACATGTTGGAAGAAGTCCTTGCTGCTGATCAATGCACTTATGTTACATCTCAATGCCCCGTTATTTATGTTCTTATCATACCGGGTTGGTAAGGTGAACACAAGATGATCCGTTGTATTGGTGGCAGCTGTGTTTCTTCTCTGTGGGTCACCGTTAGTCTGTTTCTCTTAATTGTGCCATCGTTAATTTATGCATTTTCCTAGCTAAGCTTCCTCAGTTTAGCCATCCGGCTAACATTGTTTCAAGCTTCTGAGGCAGGACACAGCAGGGTTACGGACATGCGGCGCAGAAACAAAGAGGCCTTTTAAAACAGGCGTGGGGATGTTTGTCGCTCAGTTCTAATTGGCAATTAATTCAGAATTTCTAATTCAATAAACAGATAAAAGGGACATTTGTGCAAAAAAAAAAAAATCACTTTGGCAGTGCTCCGCTGGGTTGTTACCAACGTTGTGTCTCCAGCAATGCAGAACAAAATGACAGATTATTTCCAATAATTTTCTTCGCCTGATCAGACTTGACTGAGGGTCTATAAAGTGTTGCAGTGTGTGCTGGCAGTGCTGGAGTTCAATGCCCCTGTTCAATTAATTAGTTCAGGATACCTACTTAGCCTTTGTCTTAGAGTGAGTAAATCCGGAATCTCAGGTTCTTTAAAAGATCAACTACTAGCATGTACACACTTGACACAATCCAAGTGTCACACTGTGCTCTCATTGTTTTTTCCAGTCGACATAACTTTAATGATTTTTTTTCCAATTTGTGAATCAATTAAGATTATTACTTATTATTATTATTATTAAGACACTAATCAGGATTTTAATGTGAATTAACATGTTCTCCCACCCTCACTTTACTGTGTAATTTTGGAAATGTTACCAGTACAACAAACTGAGCCAGTTTCAAGTGCATCAATACAACGTGACCGTCCGTGCTGCCACGAAGTGGTTCAGATCGGCTGTATTCGATGCAGGAATAGATGACAGCACCTCCTCTTTGCTGCCTACACTTAGTGTTTTCTTGTAAATGGAAAATGTGCACCACCTGCTACAGTAGAGCAAGCCAGCAGCCTCGAAGCCAGGCCCAGACACACATCTCCTGGTCTTCTGAGCGTGTAGGCGGACACACTCCTTTCCACTTGGTAACAGCCGGAATGTCTCCCTACATGTGTGTGAACTTCAGCGCCTCTTCTCCAGGCAGCCTCGTCCGTATGTACGTCTCAGTCATCTTCGACTGAGAAGGGGAATTTAATAGCATCAGCTTCTGGCCGACCCCCCACGAAATACAACGCAACACGATGCAGAGGAAGATAACGCGTGGAGGGAGGCAGACAGAGTGGGGGGATGAAAGGAAAACAAAGACCCAAAGGGAAGGCAGACTAAAGGTACAATAAAGATATTGTGAGAGAAAATCAGCATCTCTACACAGTATCCTGAAACCAATGGAACATTTTAAAACACATCATTATGCAACTGCCACGGTGGGACTGGCCTACATAACGTTTCGAAGACAGAGGAGGAATATGGACAGTTGTGATGTTCTATCTGCTGTAAAGACCAGATCTGAAGAAAGAGTGAGAGCGAGTTTTCCACCCTCTTAAAAATGACACCTTGTTATAAGGCAGACAGATGGCCTGATATCATCCATCCTGACTGGGTTTTTTTTTTTTTCCTGTTGTTTCTTCCAAACCCACAACCCTACACTGGACTGACAGGGCCCTGTTGCTTGCCATCTGCTTGCCATGTTTGGCACCGGAGCATGTATTTCCTGTTTGAAATCTCTCCTGTTGGGGACACCATCGATTACTCACTCAGACACTCCTGTCACACAGACAGCTTATCAGTCCATCGGTGTAATCAGTACAAAATCGTATTCCCATCTATTCTTTCCTCCAAAGTAAAGCGGTCTTGATGTTTCAAAATGCAAAGAAATACAACTTTGTTGCCAGATTGTGTCATTTGGGATTTCCCTCCAAATTGTTTCATTTCATGCGGTTGTTCGAAAGTCTCTGGGTGATGCAAAAAAAGCATCTGAATCAAGACTGAGCAGTTGTTGGATGTTTGTTTTGCTAATGCCTTCCTGTGAATTTCTTACAGAGCCCAACAGAAATCCAATCTTTACCGATCATCCAGCCAGCAAAAGAAATTACAGTCAATTTGTCAAGTGGAACCAAAATCTAATCTGTTTGTTTAATGATACGAGGCTCCTTTCTACAGGCCCCACTACACAGCCTGTTTGGAAGTCAATGTGCTTTTCATAGCTTATCGCAACCAACATTTAAATACCCTCGAGAACGTATCTATCAGTCTCAGGGACGTCATTAAAATAGACTTAGTATATCACGTTCTAACTTCAGTGAATATTAATCATATATTACAACCAGGGAAGATGCAGTTATTTTATTAAAGGTGTTGCATTACTCTTGGAGAGGGTGATATGATGGTACGCAATGCAAAACATTATACATACTATTCCTTTACAGTTTTTGTTCATATTTGGCTACCGAGGACAAATCAATGTATTCCTCTATACAATATTGGATTTACCAGATTTTTTTGTTTCAATGTGATGAAATATAATTTATTTTTGGATAAGCCCAAAAAGGACATTACTATCAAGTTTATCTCCCAACAGTCTCGCCACCGGTCTTCCATGAAATTCACTGTATCACGATCCGATTCACTTACGGGGACAGGCGACGACGAGACGACGGTCAGAAGAGAGAGGAGGTATTTTGCATGCAGCGCTATAAAAAGAGAACAGCGGACAATGAAATCATCAAAAAATTTATTAACTCTTACATATTCATTCTTCCCACAGGCAGTTCAAACTCTGAACGTCTTGCATGTTCAATGACTGTGGTGATTATTAAAAGCAGCAATGTGAAGTGCCACTATGACACGAGGCAGTCTATCCACTCAAATAAGGTCACATTAAATAAATGCATACAACTACCATGCTACCTCAATATACTGTATATGGCACTGAATCATGTGTGAGTTAGACATTATGATGTTCTGGACCTTTGTTGAGGACATTTTCTCACCTGTTGTGATTATACACGATATACATTTTAAAGTCAAATGGATAGGATCTGAATTTTTCTTCCAAAGTTTGAACTGTAGTTTTGATTTTGAATTAAAAGAGACAGCCATTTCAGCCCACTGCTATCACACATTGTCCCCCTCTCAATTCAGTTTCCAAGTCGCCCTGCCTGGATTTCTGCCTGGATAAAGTACGATCAATTCATATTCTGCTGAGATGAGTAAGCGCCTGAGAGCAGCAGCATCCTCCATGCTGATAGAGAGACTAATTCACAGTGGAGGCAAACATTTCTTAATGGAAAATGATCACTAAATAACTCAACGACACAGAGAGATCTGAATAACATTATTGGTTCTTCCTACTCTCCAGTGAACTAGTGCTTGATTTCTTATAACACACCCAGATGGAATTAAGCACAAACCACAGGACGTACATGTCACAGTGCAGTATGACTCAGCCACTATGTCATCGGCAAGGACGCATCGATTATATAGAAAGAGTTTGGCAGTCTGCTTTAACATGACTCATAGCATGTGCACTCATAAATGGCATCAACATTCTTACAGCGTCTTCCGTCGTACACGAATACATACTTTCGGTCGTGTGGATCCCAATGGTCTTACAGTGTGTGCCTTGACAATGAGAAATGCTGACGGTGGTGACCAGCCTTGTGCTACCTTGCCCCTGTGCCAGACAATCAAGGGCAACAGCCTGGTACATCCATAGGCAGGGCCAGCACCCTACTGCTGTCACCCACGCAGTATGTCACACTCCTGAGCAACAGTCATCCCACTGACGCATGGGAGACTGGACTACACTGCACCTGGTCTGTGATGCTCTAACAGGCTAAATAATCTGCAGTGATTTTGGGCCATTAGTCTAATTCTGAAAATGGCAAGATAAATTATCTTTCATTCCACACCTGTCAAAGGTTGAGCTATGAACGCTGAGGTGTAATAAAGAGCTCCATTTACAGCTACACATCCTCAATGCAGTATACGGAACAAGAATGAGCAGCCTAGCGCTGCGTTTAACTCTTAATTACATGTAATTGGCATCTATTTCCTTCCATTCAAACAGCGGAGAAGGAACAGAAAAAGAGACCGGTTTCACATTTTGTAGCACACATTCAGATTTCCTGACATCTTGCTGTGTGGTTTAGAAGTTGTACTGTCATCAAGGTTTTGCTTCTGCATGATTGAGAACAATCAGGCATCAGACACTTTGAACAGGAGAGGCGACATGCATCCAGGCACCCGCCACCATCCCGCCAGGTGCATGAGTGCCGAGGTGTTGTGCGGATTGGGACATAGATATTGACATGTGTGGTAGGAGGAGCTGTGGTGCTGTGAAGATCCTCAGCTGGTTTGACAGACACAGAGACAGAGGTGCTGATCTTTGTGCCAATGTAGCTGGAGGCAGGCCTTAATGAAGAGGTAGCAGCTGAGGAAGGAAGGATCGTCCCGACTGTCAGAGCCAAGGCAGTGGCCCATTAGTGGTGGGTCGCCGACAAGAGAGGCCTCGCTGACAAGGTGCGACTGGGGACAGGCAGAGGACGACAGATAGCACGGGCTAATTATTGTAAGGTGCTAGCAAGGAAAGCAAGAGGGAAGGGAACCAGGGGAAGGCAGAAGACGAGGGGTGGAAAAAAAATGGCAATTTGAGGAAGGAAAAAAGGACAGAAAAAGACTGTCTATGTCAACAAGGTGTGATACTGGAACTCACAAGCACAAACTGGACAAGACGCACGCCGTATGTAAAAGCTGCCTTATAACAAAGATTAATCACATTAGCCGTTTTCACCTGAGGCTAACATCTGTAAACATAAGAGAGCCAAGCTAATCAGCCAAGAACTGAGGAGCCGCTGTCAACACTGCTGTCCAACCCTGAGAGAGGTGTGTGCACCACCGACAGGCTTTAAGTGTCTTACAGCTGTCGTATTTCTGGATATTACAGCACACATGTAATCATGGACTGCAGAGGGATTCTGTTCTGTTCTGTTTTTGTAATGTTTAGGTAGGTCACTCAGATACTGGTATTATGATTAAAATCCAGTGAAGATTCAATCCAATTAATGCAAATCAACAATGTGTAATAGGGCTGCAGGCAAAAAAATGTGTGTGTGTGTGGGGGGGGGGGAATAGATTTAGATTATCCAGGACATTTTTGCAGTACTTCATCATGATGATGTTTTTTTTCACACTTTCTGCATTTGCAGTGTCTTGCAATTTGGTTATTCAATTTGGTCATACTGGGATTTTACCCGATTAATTGTGCATCCCTAATGCAAACTCCTTTTGTTTATTTGTGCGTGGCTGTGTGTGCGAACACATGCGTACGTGTATGAGAAAGAGTAACTCTGCTTATTAGCGGGCCTCCTGTTGGTGTTCACAGACCCATCTATTTGAGGTTAATCCCTCCATCCCCCCAAAGACTACGACTCAAAGGAGCTTCAGAGGAGAAAAACAAGCACTGTAAGGCCAAATTGTTCCAACCACAAAGCCTCCTTTACATTAATGTGTGCACTCATCAGCACATACACTGCTGTACATAATGTACATGCTGTCATGATCTTCTTCCTCCACTTCAAACTAAACAAATACGTTATGTCACCGTCAATGAAGCCTCATAAACCAATACTTATGTAAGAGACTCAGTGTGGTCCTTAATTACATAGAGCAGAGCTAACCTCAAACTAGCTCTATTTCCACCTCTCTCATGGTAGAGTAACCCAGCGTGGACAAATTACTTGAAGGAAATGCCAACTACAGTTCCATTATGGTGCGCTACTTTGTGACAATAGCATGAAATGGCAGTAAATGTCATTGTGCTCCATTAAGAAGTCCTTTGTCTGTGTTGCCGTGGCTTTCGGAGTCTAATGATTTCTGTAATCTTAAGCAAGTCACTTCTTCCAACAAGGGAATTCCATCTCTATTGGGGCCCTGTGGCTACTAAACGCAGATATAAGGCATTATATTACTAGACAGTCAGGAAAGCCAATGGGGCAGACAAGATTAGACCACAGACAGCATGGCAGTCTCAACTCTTAACACAAAGTTACCAAGACAGACACAAACACACACCAATACACAGCCTCAGGGGTGGAAAATGTCCTTTTGCACAAAGCATGCATGGAAAATAATCAATTTCTCCTGCTGACCCAGTTACCCTCAAGTGAGTCGATGAAAACAGACTTGTTACCGAAGTCCTTAAACTAGTTGTTGATTGAGAAATTAAAAGAAGAGATTTTTTTGCCAGGAACTCCCAGGGGTAGCAGTGTGACAAGATGAAATATGATGACAAACACTGAGCACTCAGATGGCCGGGTGCCTATAGGGAGGAGCATGAATGTGTGCATCTGTGTCTCCGCAGAGTGTGTGTGGCTGTCGTCTACGTGCTTCCCTCCCCAAGACTCAGCCCTCTGCTGGATCGCACCTCCCCGTTGGTGAGTGTGGGGTCCCCCACGCTCTCCCTTTGCGTTCCCACGCCTTGGCCGCCGCTCTTTGACATGGCTTACGTAAACAGATGTTGTGCTGTGACAGGAAGTGGCCAACTTCTGAGGGGGCTGATGGAAAAGAAGCTGTTCGTCTCTGTGACGAAGAACAGTGAGGGGGTCACCGTACGGCAGGAAACAGCAAAGAATCTGTGTGTGTGTGTGTGTGTGTGTGTGTGTGTGTGTGTAAGGGATGTTCGGGATTGAAGAGTCTGCATGGACAATCTCTGATCCCACTGTCAGGGTTAAACAGCTGCCTTCGCCTAGTTCGGCTTTATGGCTCTAACCTTACTGACCCACAATACAACCAGGACTGTAAATCAATGGTAGAAGAGGGGGAAGGATGAGTACGAGAACGAAGGAGACACTGCTAGAGAGAGAGAAAGATTACAAAACTGTGGCACCTGCTATAATCAACATTTGAGTTATAGTTGTTGGACAGTGACAATAATTTAAAAAAACATGACAGGAACTAAGAATATTGGAGCAAACAGCATACTATATATAAAGTGCACTTAAGGGACGGGCTGAACCATTAATCGAAATATTATCAAAATCTCAATATGGCCAAGTGTAATATCCAAAATGTGTCACAACACACATGCCATAAAATAAAGCAGCGCGGTGCTACACAGATGCTCCAAGCTACAAATCGTACTCTCCGAACATAAGGGAACATGCTTATTTTGGTAGACCCCATCAAAAACTCACATGCTGTAGTTATCAATTTATATTTTCTTTCACTGAAGACAAATTCCCACTGAAATAGTGGCTCATACCACGATCCTTACATCTGTCAAAATAAATACCATATGATTTGTTTTTGTGTATCGTTCAGTTCTACCTCATGGGAGCCTTCTGTTCCTGCAACACCAAATAAATTGAAGTTCAATAGCAGCATTATTTGCTAGATTTGGTGACAAGAAGAAACAAATCTGCACCGACCTCTTTGGTTGGAAATGAAACCAACCCACCTGTAATGTTACTATACTATAGTGCAACAGCAAATCAAGGCTTACTTTATTTAAAAAAAATTGTGCAACACAATGTATCTTTATTTCTTGGTGATTATTTCCTAGATTGAATTTTCACTAGTTCAGCAGGCCTCAATTCAGCCACTAGAGAACAAACAGAGGCACACAAATCAGTCCCTACAAGAATACTATAGTAATGTTCTGCCAATATCACAGAACACATTATTTTTGTCCTGAAGCAATTATAGCTTGCCATCTTTCATCTTTCTTGCATCATGTACATAAGTGATCGGAAAGGAGATTCCACCAACACCGACATGCTTCCTCCTCTCAGTCACAGCACTCCGTCACTCTGTCAGGGTCGATGCCACAACAATCACAGATGTCAAATTAGGCAGGTAGTTTTTTGTCGGATGTCACCAGGAATCTCAGATGCTGTTTTTGTTTTCTGCCAATATTTCACATGGGATAAAACAAGCGACTGTCTTTGTTCCCAACACCCAACATCTGGTAGGTCGGGCCATTATCGAGATGATATAATGTGGTGTAATACCTGCATTAGACAGAGTTTGACAGGTTTGACGGCTGCATTATGCAATAATAACAACATGCTGATGTCAAATGTGAGCAGTGACATTAACAGAATGAATTATGATTGCTCATAATAGATGATTACCATGTCAGACTTTAGTGCACGTTATCTGTTGCTCACAAGCAGACAATTTGGGATTGCAATTGGATTGTCGAGATGGCGGAAATAATTATTTCATGATCAGGCAAAAACAAATGACCGTCGAACAGATAACTGTCTTGTGATCAGCGGAAAACTAATTTCATGAAAGAGTCTGCACAACATCAGAGGAAAACAAAATGCGAAAATAACTGCACCTACGGACCTTTTCTGCTCCGATGTAATATTTAATCTTCATTAATCGTTGCGAGTTTATTTGTGTGTTTTTTTGTTTTGTCCTTCTTTGTAATTACATTGTTCCCCCTAATTATTTTATAAGTGCAACATAATACAAAAATAATTACACAATAATTTGAGTACTGTAATCTATTGTGCACCCAAATTAGTCGTATTTTACCAAGGGTTCCGAAACCCCTTACACACTATACTGTGCTAAATGTCACATAAAAATGAAGCCACTTCAGCACTAATGGACCTGTATGAGGATGGAAGAGGATGCATTAACATTTCCTCTAGGACTGAGGTTGCATTTTGTCACCAGCTGCTGCTCATCAAGCTCCAGTTTTTAACATAGGAGGAAGTGGGGGTGGCCTTCTTTTCGTCTCCTCTTCTTCTCACTTGATCCAGGGGACTTTCATCTCTTACCAACTGAGCATGGAGGAATCTGAGGACTGACGCCAAAGCAGACCGCCCTGTGGTCAAAAACAGAAGACCTTGGAATGTTTCTTTTTCTCTTCATCTTCTACTCGTCTTCTTTCTTGGCCAACATCCTTTAAGCAGCAAAATTCACTGTGGCGCTCTATGGATAGTTTAGGAAGTGGGTGAAATTGCTGAATATTGGAGGAAGAAAAATACTGAAATACAAAAAATAACAAGGGAACAAAAACAGGAGCAGCTGAAGAGACATTATTTGTGTTTCTCCGTCTCTGTGTGAGCACCCAGGTCCACGGACCAGGAACTCCTCTGGGTTTACGAAAAGGGCATTTTAAGTTGATCAGACGACAGCAGCCTGCTACAATATTTGAAACCCTGCCACCCCATTTGCACTGAGCTAACTCTGTTCTGAAGCAATCTGGAGCAAATCACAGTGGCACCAAATGGAAGTGCAGGATGCCTGCTGCAGGGAGGAGATAAAAGTCTGTATGCTGGGTCCTCTGGGCCTGCCGGCTTCCATCCCACTATTGCTCGATTGCCTGCAGATGTTTGGCATGCAAAGCACAGACTTGAAATAAGACGGCCAGTGACGGCGCATCTGCATGTTCTTTACCTGATGATCCAGGCCGGAGAGGGTCCTCCTCACACACACAACACATAAACACAGACACACTCATACTGTACCATGGAGGGACCCAAAGCAATGCACACACTGGAGTATCGACAGGCACATGTATACAGCATATCCACGGCCATCTACAGAAACTCAGAGTGAAAGGGAAGAAAAACTGTAGTGAATACCAGACAGTGGAGTCTGGGGACAGAGAGAAAAATCTGGATGAAATATTAATGGGAATGAAATATTAACATCATTCTTCTATTGAACTCTGACGTTTTTGGGAATGCAGGGTTTTTGCAGTAGCATGTTTACCACTCTTTAAAACGAGAAAGATTCCCAAAGGACCGTGGTAAGTGTTAGGTCCAGCGTTTTCATATATACGAGTCCACCTTTCCCTCTCTTCAGGGTGCTTCTTATGAAACGTGCGGTGCCTTGAGTTGCAGGGAGCGACAGAGAAGCTGCTCGGCACTGCTGTGTAATTATAGTCTGACAGCCAGAGGCGTGCAGATGGATCCCGTGGAGGAAGCAGGTACTTGACGTTGACGTACATACATTGAGGTACACAAACATGCAATCTTGAGGACACACATGCACATAAGCCTACTTATATGTACAAAAGAGCTGCTCAAACTACGCTAACCACTACACACAAGTCCCCAAAGAGACAAGCTCTCTCTGCCCCCACCCATCTGTCAAACTTTCTAATCTTTCCTCGATCCACTCACATCCTCACAGACACAGATACACAAGTCCTCTTGACACACATGCCAAGCCCCATATCATTCAGTGTGAAGATCAAGTGAGAATTGGAGTTAATGACGGCTCAAAAATGTATAAGTATTTGCTCATCTTAATCCTCCAGTGTGTGGTGGTCCTCGTGTGTCAATTGGAAGACAAACATGTACCTTGTCTCCGTATGACCAGGGATATCCAGTGCCCTCAGTATTACTAGATTGTAATTGAGGTTTCCCCCCTTGACCTTCAGTTTGCTCTAGATTACATGGTTGCCAAAGGTACAGCGTTGAGGAAGACATTCCATTGAGAAACTCAGTAAGCTGCGACAGCAAAGCTCATCATGCAAGGTGCACAGCTGTGATTGTTGTCTTCAATCAATGATCAATGATTGTGTTAAACTTTTGTTGGATTAATCAGATGAGTGTTAAATTCTCAGGGAACTAAAAAAGAACGTTCTGAATTCCTCAGAGCCCAAAATGACAAACCTCACAATGATTGTTTTACACCAACTACGGCTGCACGCAGCATTTTTCCAATTGCCAACAAAATGAATCAATTTGAAAAATGCTGGATCAAAATTATTGATGCATGAATGTCACTTTAATGTTGCAGCCGGTAGTGGTACAGCTCGTTTTAACAACTTCAAATACCACTTGGTAGCTTCATCTTTAATAATACGTTTCATATTTTAGATAATCCTCATTGAGCCGACACCTTACCGTGGTGGAGGGTTTTGAGTACCTGAATGATCCTAGGAGCTATGTTGGCTGGGGCTTAAATGCCCCCGGTAGGGTCTCCCAAGGCAAACAGTTTAATGTTTAATGGGGTCTATTCTGGGCCTGGACCCATCCTTCATTCAAGTTTCATGGAAATCTGTTTCTTGTTTGTTTTTTGTTGTAATCCTGCCGACAAACCAACCAACCCACTCACAAATAGACACATGTGGAAACATAAATAATCTTGGTGGTGGTTAAAATGCAAATCCATACATATGAAGATCTGGAACTTTAATAACTACCGTAGATCGATTGTAACAATCGATCAAATAATCGATTAATTGACAGATTGTTGTGGAAACAGCTCTTAACCCCTGCTACATCTTTGGTCTCTCTTGTGTGTCAAGTCGACTTTGATGACTTTGAAAACTAACTGAAACATCTGCCCGGCAACGCGTCCTTATGAAGCTGTCACCATCAGACTAACACCACCTGATGGATTTTCTGTGGTCTTTAATTGATAGTTTATCAGGTGGCAGAGCCGTGGCAGCAGATGCCCCCCTCTTCTTCACCGGAGGTTGTCAGGTACCAGGATGCCCTGTGGCAATAATTGCACCTGACAAATGAGCCTTGACAAAAGAATGGAGGGTGGTCAACCTCTCACTGATCTGACGGAGCAACTTAATTGAAACTATCAATCAGAGCCGCCGTCCTCTATCTCTTCTTTTCTGACTTGCATTCTCTCCTGCATAATCCATTTCTCCCACTCACAGCTGCAAGAATTTATCTCCCCTCTGTCAGTATTGCTGCCTCTCATGCTCACTTGCACACGCATATTAAGAGCCATGTATGTGCGCAAAATCAATACAAAAATATTGCTTCTCTGCTGCCTCTCCATCCTCATCGTTCCCCCTACAGTACACAAACACATTACGTGTTCATTACATTGTGACAGAGCTAATTAATACATCATTGCAGAATTTTCTGCTGTTTTTTCCAGCCCGCCTCGCTGACTCTGCAGCAGGTTGTGTGTTTAGCGCAGTGACATCTTAAAGCCCCTGTGCAAAAGCGTAGTAGAAGCTTTTTTTTCTTCTCCAAATCACTACAGCCCCACATGGGGTGTCACAGACATTGTCAGGGAGCAGAGGATAGAGTCAGAACAAAAGGAAATACCTCCCCTCGCTGGAGAGGAAAGGGTTAAGCCTATTACAGAGGACCAATCAGGATTGGGGGAGCACTGCAAACCTCCGCAGTAAGAGAGAGAGAGAGAGGGAACAAGGGAGAGAGAGGAGAGCAGAGCGGGAGATAGAGAGATACCAGGAGTGTGATGGTTTGCACTCCTATCCAGGCAGTTAGGGAGGGAGGGAGTGCAACAGAGAGTTGGTGAGATGATGAGTGTTCGTAAACCGGTCCATATGGACGGATAAAAGAGAAAAGGGCGACAAAGGGAGGAAAAGAAAAATCCCATCAGCATCCCTGTCAGGACTAATCTCTGTGGATTTGTTTTTCTCTGTCTGGGACTCAGGAGGGAAAGAACATCTGTCAGTTGTGCGACCCTTGTGTGTTCATCAATATTCAATCCCACTTCTTGGATTACTGCTGGAGAGGGCAGAAGATAAATCAGCAGTTTCTATCAGTCGACCTAGATTGTTTGCAGAGTGTGGTATATGGACCAGCACCGGAGCATCTGTGTTTACCCTGCATGGTGAGCTTTGCCTTGTTTTGATGGGGCACTCTACTTATTGGTTTGATTTACAGCACTCAGCTGAGCACAGTGCATGTGACAGCAAATACAACTAAAGGCTGAACATCTCAACAAAATGTATCAGATCAGACATCATCGACTACACATTAACCTGAATAACTTCAGTTATGATCTATTGTTGTAAGACTTCAAATGTAAAAAAAAATAGGACTATGGTTCAAGTGAAACCATCTCAGTAACTGATTTAAATTCTGTTTTGAATTCCAAGTGGGCATCACACTCTAAAAGGATTTTGATAATGTGTTCATGCCATCCGATGTCTGTATATCCATATACTGTGCATATCTGCTTGTGTCTTACTGCCACACACACACACACGCACACACACACACACACGCACTCACGCACGCACGCATGCACACGCACACACATGCACACACACACACACACACACACACACACGCATAATCAAAACTGTCAGGCTCTCTGTGACAGACAGAAACTTGATATGCAGCCATGCATCTTTCTAACATGTATGATCATCTCTCCTGCCGGGTACGGAAGCGTAGGACTCGTTGCTCATTTTCTGCTGACATTGTGGCATAGTAAAGTATGGCATCCCTCACTGAAACAACCTTGAAGAATGACCGACATATTCCTCTGAAGAGATTACATGGATCGCGTTTAGTGGCACGCGAGGTGGCATCTGTTTCTTTATGACAAGTACCCCCAGGAATTACACTGCACTAAAGCTCTCATCTAGTCAGCCCTGTCATGAAAATTGTATGACACTAGCATCACTAGCACTGGCTGTACAAGTGACACAGTGTATTACACTGAGCATTTTTCCTTTAATAATTTACACTATACACATCAAGAAAAGCAAAAATATTACTCCAGCAAATCTTCAGTCTGACAATGGGAGTCTGAGATGTAATACCAGTTGCTTACACGCAAGTCCTTTATTAGTGTTGCTGTTATGTTAATGCATTAGTGGAGATGTAAAGTGCATCAGGCGATGCACAGGAACACGATAAGACATCAGAGGCTTGTTGCTATGCTAATGACAGTTTCCTTGTCGCCTCTCTACAGAGGATATGTTTATTATCACTAACACATCCTCCACACTTCCCTCTCCCACTCCTCCTACTCTCTCCCTCTTTCTATCATCCATTACCCTATCCTTTCTCTCTCTTCAGGTCACTCTGAGAACAATGTCGGACTGAAGGACGGACGGATGATGTTACATGCAGCTCCTGCTTCCTAAAGTCCGGTTCTTGTCTGGGATCTTTTCTTATTTTTTTGCAAAATCTACACGGCGGCCTCTTTCTGCCTCATGGACTCCCTGCCACTACCTCCTGAGGATGACCTTCCACTGAATCGCTGAATCAACCCCCCTTCCATCTTCCGTGCACACATAAATACGAGTGATCACCAATGTCACAGTGATCACACATGTCACGGTGACTGGACACACATGCACTGTAATAATCTGCTCTGCTCATGTCATCCCCCACTGATTGAGGGTTCAGCATGTTGAGGGGCAAACTGGAGACTTGTGGTCGATTTACAAGTCAATGGCTGCTGGAGCCAGGCGTACAGAGACTGATGAGAGAGGTGGAGAATGAAGGCCTGTTCCATTAGTGCTCCTGGGGGAGACATGGGCCTGGACACTGCTCGGACGCATTGACCCCTCCTGGACAGTTTCTGGACATTACTATGGTGTAAACTGGGGAATCTACCTGACAAGCTCTGCCCTCTTGGAGTACAAGTGAATGGATGTAACGATTTTTTGTATATACAGATCTGACTAATACTATTCTCACTGAGGACAAAAAAAGGAAAAAGCAAGGATTTGGATTGTACCATGAGCAGTACATTCCAGTCCTGTTCAGGGGAAAGAGTCTGTGTTTCTTTGTTTTCTTGGTTGGCTGTGTCTCTCCTGCCTGGGAATATCATGAGATTATAAACAGGAGGTGGCTCCGACATCTTATCCCTGTTCCACTCATCCATCAGCGCTCCCGCCATCACCAAACAAACGGAGCACAAATCTGAGAAACACTCTGTAGAGGACATTAGCCTATATTATTTAACATTCACTGGGTGCAGGTGGCTGATTCCTTACTCTTCTTGCCATTGGGGTGAGGGGAAAAGAAACTGGCAGCCCGTTGACGGTCCCTGGCGAGACGAACAGGTGCTTTTCTGGCTGTCAGCCTCTCTGGGAAGGACTAGCAGTGAAAGGAAAGGCCTCACTGGGGGTCTCTGCTGGAGCGGGAACACTTTTCTAAAGGCTATGTTTGGATGTGATGTTTGTCTCTGCGGATGCAACATGGACTCTATGGCCTGATTACACAGCCCTGGAATTCAGATAGTGCTGGAGGGAAGGGTAAATATTACAAAATACAATTTGTTGTTCTCCACATCATATAGAAGCCTGTTCAGATTGGGTTTATTTGCCTAGGAGGATGGCTGATTCTAATATTGCTTGCGCTCATCAGTTATTTTCAATTTACTCTGGTGTTAAAGTATATTAGATTTTGCTCCTCCGAACCAAATATTAATTACAATCCCAAACACCAAATGGTTTCTGGTGCATTCATTAATCCTTCAATCATTTAAGACCTGAAAACAAACATCCTGTATTTGAATGACATCTCTGAGAGTGGGACACCTGCTGGTGATGAGGTACACACTGGGAGAACATTATGGGAATCATGAATCACCTCCTGTATTTTGACAATGACTAAAATGCTGTCAGAAATCTCAAGTTGGGTGACTAAGGACCAAGGCCCAGTATTTTATCACCTACCCCCGTCCTGCAATATTGCGATCTACTTTAATGGCATGTTCAACAGAGGCTAGGGAACTAAGCCACCACCACTCTTACCAAGCCATTACAGCTATGAGGTTATAAGAATTTAATTGGCTTCAAAGTGTTTCTATTATGAGCCTCCGCTGTGGATGCAACTGTCTGATGAAGGCGATAACAAAAGTCGAAGCTGATTGAGGCGAGATAGTTATTAGTTAGTCATGCTGTTCGTGTGGTGGGATATTCTGAAAAACATGTCATCCCTATTAAAGTGTCTGCTCTCAGAATTTCTTGTTTGAATTGAAAAGGCCTTCTCGTCATTATAACCGGCAGCATTAAGTCTGACTAGATTTCTAAGAATGTGTGGTCATTACCGCTTTTGAGAAATGTAAAATAGGCGGACTTCTTCTCATCCTTTTTCTCCTTATAAATTCTCTTCTCTCTTCTTCCCACACGCAGGATAATGCATATCCTTCCCTGCCCTGAACAAGAAGCCACCATGAGCAACGTCACGGTCACCGACAACACTGAACCCATCAGCCGCACCATGAGTCCGGCAACCCCTAGTCCGTATCCCTATCCTGTCAGTTTTCAGGTCTCCCTGACTGGCTTCCTCATGCTGGAAATCCTCCTGGGCCTGAGCTCTAACCTTACTGTCCTTGCCCTCTACTGTATGAAGTCGAACCTCATTAGCTCTGTCAGTAACATTGTCACTATGAACCTCCATGTTTTGGATGTGCTGATCTGTGTGTGCTGCATCCCCCTCACCATTGTGGTGGTGCTGCTTTCCCTGGAGGGAGACACTGCTCTCGTCTGCTGCTTCCATGAAGCCTGTGTCTCCTTCGCTAGTGTTGCCACTGCTGCTAATGTGCTTGCCATCACTCTTGATCGCTACGACATCTCAGTTAAACCGGCCAACCGAGTGCTGACCATGGGCCGTGCCCTGGCCCTGCTGGCTGCCATTTGGGTGCTATCCTTTATTAGTTTCCTCGTACCCTTTATTGAGGTGGGCTTCTTCGCCCAGGGCCATGCTGACCTGAACCAGACAGCAGTGGAGAATGTCGTCCACACTAATCAGTACTACACAGAACTTGGACTCTATTACCACTTGCTTGCTCAGATCCCTATTTTCTTCTTTACTGCCGTTGTCATGCTGATCACCTACTCAAAGATCCTGCAGGCACTCAATATTCGCATTGGCACACGTTTCCATGCCTCACAGAAGAAGAAGGCTCGCAGGAAAAAGCGACCATCCATGACGGCCATGACAACGCAGCAAGAGGCCACGGATGGATCCCAAAGCAGCGGCAGCCGCAACCCGACATTGGGTATGCGTACCTCTGTCTCTGTCATCATCGCCCTGCGCAGGGCTGTTAAGCGCCACAGAGAGAGGCGAGAGCGCCAAAAGAGGGTTTTCAGGATGTCCCTCCTGATTGTGTCTACCTTTCTGCTGTGCTGGACGCCCATCACAATACTCAACACAGTCATCCTGAGTGTGGGCCCCAGTGACCTAATGGTCAAGTTAAGACTGGGTTTCCTGGTCATGGCCTACGGGACCACTATCTTTCACCCTCTACTGTATGCCTTCACGAGGCAGAAGTTCCAGAAAGTCTTGAAAAGCAAGATGAAGAAGCGAGTGGTGTCGATCATTGAGGCGGATCCTACTCCAAACAATGCCATTATCCACAACTCCTGGATCGACCCAAAGAGGAACAAAAAGGTGACATTTGAGGACAAAGATGCCCGACAGAAATGCCTGTCGTCTGAGGACGTGGAGTAGATAAACTCATTACCTTTAGGATCAATTAAAGCAGCTAAAACTGACATCAGGTCATGATGAAAAAGGGAAAATGTTAATCCAAAGCAGTAATGTAAATAATATGTGCAATAGAATGTACAAAAACAAGAAGTGGATAATTTATTACTATTTATTGAGAACAAATGTAGGTTTCATAGACACACCATATACTGTACTGTAGATATTGCATGGCTTTTTGTAACGGTAGCAACATACAGTACTTTGTGTACATACATAATATGTGTACAGCTTAGGGTAAACAAGGTATATTTAGAGAGAGGAAGTAGGAATTGCTATGTATATGTATATTTATAATAAATTTTGTGTTCACTCACATAACGCAGCAAAAGGCGTCCTATTCTCCCCTCCCCCAAGTAAAGTGTTTGTAATTCTGTAACAGCTGTGAGATTACTCCCATTCATCACAATGCCACTTGCTCTGACAGCAGACCCTGCAATCCCGAGTGACCACTGACCTTATTGTCTGGGGCCCTCTGAGGGAAGGCCCTCGCACTGAAATACGACTAGAGGTGTGAGGATGCAACAATGACAGACAGGTGAAACACAGAGAGATGGAAAGGAAGTAGCAAAGCAGTGTATGTTATGTTGCTATAACTAAAAAAGCTATGGGGGTACTGTTCACAATCACTGCTCTTACAGTTTAAGAACTCTTACATTCCACAGACACAACAGGACACCACGCTTCATCGCATCGTTTGACATAAACCAGATGTAATCAAAGCCTAGTCTGCTTCACTTCAACAGTCACGTCTTTGGGCCAAATGGAAAATCTACAGCTGTCTTATTTTGGTATGATGAATTGAGCCTGACTTCACGGTGGGACAGGGACGAGGACAGCTTCACACTGAGCACAATGAAAATAATAAATGTTGTTTTAATGATCAAAAAAGACCAGAATCCTTAGATGTTACCTTTTTAGAGAGAAGTTCTTAAATCAAACTAAAGGGGAATGTGGGGAACGGTTGTGTTATCGAGGTGTCTGTTTTGAATAGCACTAGCCTAACAATGATGCTCTACAGTACAAGTACGCAAATCCATAACTGCAATAAGGAACAACTGCACAAAATATTAAAACAATATTAAAGCCTAATAAAAGATTCTGTTTACAATACACAACAACAAATAATGAAGCGCTTCTTTGCTGCCTGTGCGCATCTACCAATAGTGCGTGTTCTCCTTTGTTTGTCAATGAATAAGATGGTGAAATTGTATTTCCCAGGTGGCTGCTACTGGTACATTATAATGCAGCCAGCCTTGAACTTTCAGCTCAACTTATCTACAAACCAAGTTTGCCCTAAATAAATTGGGATAATTTATTCACACGGCTGCAGAAGAAGTTCTGTAGTGGGAATCTGCAAGGGAGAAAAACTGTCAGCTTATGACATTCAGTCCGCACTCTAACAGTGAATCTAGATGCAGAGTTACGATTTACATTAGCATATAAAGCCATGCTTATCTAGCCTGTCGGCTCTCTTCATCACAATCCCAGGGTCAAGGATTAGATTCTGTTTAAGATCAGGATAGATACGATGCATTCACACGTATACATAAAGGCACACATAGGGGCCTCCACAAATGTATATGCACACTGTGCTCCGCAGTATATCTCAGTAATGAGCTTATTACACCCTTGCTGTCTCAGGTAAAGTAGAAAATTGAAGAGCCCTTTAGATCCTGAGAGCACAGGGCTGTTGGCTACCAGAGCGATTACGCAACCTCGATCAGATGCCTCTCTGGCTGCCAGTGTGTGGTTTTGTAGCACAACAGAGAGGGCTGATATGGGAATATTGATGCAGGCAAGGTTCTTTATGACCCTGCTGTAAACAGGCAGCGTGCATGTCACGGTGCCTCGAGGGCATGTCTGTGATTGAGAGTGGAGATGGAATCACAGCCAGCAACAGATTAGCCGACGGGGGAGGGAAAATGACCTACGAGATGAGAAACTGAGCCACAGGATAACTTTAACAAATATGTATATGAATCCAACTTTGAGAAGGGAAACTTTAAAGGTCAGGAATCAATATACGAATGTACAGACGTATTTCTGTTACAGCCATGGCAATGATTCACAACTATCGGATGTGTTCCAATCCTGGTGACAGATAATTTAGACCTCTGCTCAAATGTCAGGTACTATTCCAAACTTCATCAGTGCTACTGGAAAAAAATCATTTGTATTGATTGCCTTCTAAAATTACCTCTCAAAGACCAATACTGTTTACACCCACTACTATTATTTGAGGTCACAATTTGTTTTCCATCCTGAGGTGCAGCCACACTGACCAAGCCAAAAAAAGGTCTCTCAAGCACAACAAACATAGACTGATGTTCTGACTGAATTGCAATTATTCAGTCCAACATTCACTTCTTGTTAGTCATTTTCTGCGTGGGAGGGGGGGCACTTTGCTCTCACTAATCACTGCAACTGATGTATCGGTTCTCTTGATGTCAATTTCAGCCGACACTGAAGCTGTGCCAGTACTAGTGGGACCACTTGACTTCCAGTTTATCATGTACGTTGATGTAAGATGATGTTTTTGTTACATGTTGAGTAAAGTTGATTGAACTATTTACCATTTGATTGTCACACCAAGCTTCATGGTTGTAAAGCTTCTTTAACATGCTCCTCATTGATTTCTCGAGGGAGAAACAACAATAAATATTGAATCCCTCCTTATTCCTTATCTTATATTTCCTCATGTATCAGAGGGCAAATGTATAATCTTTTTTTTTTCTCTTCCAGTTTCCTCTAAAAAAAATATACCTTCAGCATATGGTGGTATTCTTAAGTGCTGTTTCTGGTCAGTTTCATTTCACAGGCTTATAAACTCCACCTTTTTTCTTCTCAGTGCCTGTTGCCATATTTGTGTGGATTCGGACTCTGGCACAGTTTGATGACGTTCCTAACCTTGGTCCTACCTATAAAGGCGAAGACTGGCTGGCTCAGTGGCTCTCAAGCACGAGATTTTAAATGTGGGCTTAGAGCCAAATATTCAGCTTAAATACAAGATCTGTACCCCAATCTAGAGCTTTGGGTTAATGATCTGCTACCTCAATCTATAATGAAAAACTAATATTATTAAAATATAATTTAATTCTAAAGCTGCGTTAAGCAAAAGGCAAAGAAGTATTCACATAATCATGCTTATCTTTCTATTACAGGGACACATTGCATAAATATTACAAAATAAATAGGCTATCAAAAATATAGATTAATGAAACCTAAAAGCAATTGTGACATCCACAAACATGCCCTGTTATTAGAGACTAATTTACACAAAAGCATTGTCATGAGTCTTCTTTGTCCTTTTTCATCTGTAAACACAACATTGTGAGATTCAAGCATTATTTTGTCTTAAAACTCTGCAATTAACTGAAGAAAGTGTCATCTACCCTTATTGTTATGAATGCTACTATATTGACTTCCAGTAGTTTCATGTCTTTAATTGACGTGACATTTACAAATGGCAACGAATTTCTCAATTAGCATATTGGATAGGTTAGTAGGCCACCGCTATACACCTCTAACCTCAGGCGACCTGAAGAGAAAAAAATAGGTCAATACACTGGTAGTCAATAGCAGAGGTTCACTGATGCTTCACTGTGAGCCTTATTAGAATCACTTGACCCTGGTGTGTCCTTTTCCTTCGCCCCTATACTCCATGTCATGGCTGCTGTCCCTGTCACATACATTATGTCCTTGCCTCTCCCTCGCTCAATGGCTGCTTCTCTTAGGCAGCCGTCCCCAATTCAGATGCCATCTCTTCGGGGCCCCTCTCTATCCAGCTGCAGACACAGAATAAAAGCCTGGGAAATCACATTACTCTGTCCGTATGGAGCCTCTATTGGATTAGGTCAGCGAACACTCAGCCGTAATTCTGCTATCGTAGAGAAGAAGAAACTGAATTGAGCACACCAGTCAGCACAGCTTGAGAAATTGCTGGTTGTGGTCATTTTCCAAATGTTACTCTCACTGAGCCACATTTCGAGAGATGGAGGGACACTTTATAGAGTTGGAAGATATATGACTCTGATATACAACCCATAATCTCTGTACAAGAAAGGCTGAGCCTCCAATAGAAACAAGGAATCGAAGGCAGATACAATGGTGTTTAACCTCTACCTGCTCATGACATCGTTGTCTGGTATTGGGAAACAGACCAGCATCTTCAAATACATCCTTAAGTAGTGAAATTTTGAGGTATTATAATGCAATCATGGATTTCATATGAAGACAAATTGGCCATAGCACAAGAACCACTCATCACATCATGCATGCTTCTAGTAAGAATTTTACATTCGACAAAATGTGCCATTATTCTGTAAAAATCTTAATCATCCTTTTCAGAAATGTGTCTCAGACAAAGGGACCGACGAGCATATTCTTATCGCTCTAAACCAAAAATGTGAAGGATGAAAAGAAGTCAGAAGTTTTGTGCAGACATGGCTGCACGCCCGGTCCCCGTGTATGTGTGTGTGTGCGCCTGCCGGTTAGTGTGTGTTTGTCCACGCATCTATTCATCAATGTGTGTGACCTGTATTTTGTAGGTGTTTACTGCAGCATGTGCAGCTATGCCCCTACAGTATGTGCGTGCAGCCGGGTGTCAGTCGAATTGTTTTATCAGGCAGTGACAGAGTGTCAACCACTGTGTGTGCGAGGGGAGACGGCAGAGAAGATTGCTGCCCTCCAGCTCCCCTCACAGTGATGACTACTGTCTGGTGATTATACCACCACTCTTCTCTCCACATGGAAAAAAAGATATGAATGGGGCCATCACAACAGAGCTCACCAACACAGACTGGCAGCTTGAGTCTGACACTACATGGTGAGCATTTGTATTCACTAAAGCCAAAATACACTATTATATTTGAAATGGATTCCATTCTCCTCCAAGAGTCCTCATGTCACAATAGAACTGCAAACTAGCAGAAGTAATTGTGAGTTTCCAGAGCTCGTAAAGTAAATGTCCCATTCGTTTTCTGCATAGACAATGTCGGCCTTGGATGGTCTTGAAACCCATTATGGTTGAGCGATCAGTGCAAAAGATGAGCACTAGCTGACAATTTAACAAGATACTAGCCTGAGTATAAGTGTGAGGCTGTTCATGTTTCTTATCAATATGTGTAGACAGCACATCAGTTCACATGTGGCATTAATATGCATCTCCACATGTGTGTTGAGCGACCACTTGTGTTTGGATCCTCACTTCCTCATACAATACGCAAATAAATACAAAATACAATGGTTTTTTTTACACAAATAAAGAAAAATCTTCATGTATAGCACTTGCTCTCTTAACAAGAGTGCCCAAATAGTTAAGAATTTGTTGCAAACAGCATTTTACAAAGTGTATAAAGTTCATCCTGATTCCACAACTTACAAAGTCTGGGTATTTTATCCATGGGTGTCAAATAAATTGCCTACATTGGTTCCAGTTGCTGTATTTGTAAAAACACTTACCAATGATAAAATGGTGTCTTTTTCATAAATCTATTGGAAATGAACAGCTACTAAATGTAGGGAGATATGACGCTCTTTAGACACTGAAGCAGATGTGTTGGTACAGAGATTCTGCAACAAACTAACACACTTTACAAAGAAAGAAACAACATGATGTAGGGCATTTTAAAGCCAAATTTACAGGATGGCATGAATCATTTTGAATTTGTCATGGCACAGTTCTGCACAGTTATTCAAGTCATCCTCACTCAACAGCTCTTAAAATCAAGCTAAGTTGTAAAGGATTCTGGGGATATTACAGCCACTAGTTCAAAGGTTAGTTGAAACAGAATGTGCTCACAGACATCTGCTGTGAACACTGGCAGGTTAAGAGAGTCCAAACAGTTAGTCAGCGAACCAATCGGAAATCAGACAGTGTGTAATCCATTGTGTCTGTTATTGTTGTTGCTTCTTGCTGTTTCACAAGAGGATGTCAGTTGAGTAGAGCTGTCCACTTGTGATCCGATCACTCAGGATCACTCACTGGTGTTTATACCAAATGTGAACAGCCTCTATGACAACCATCCCCTCACAAAACCACCACGCTCCATACTTACAATTCCGTTGTGCTGCCGACAGCAAGTTGAATCTTCAGATCACACTTGGTAGAAACCTGATTTAACATTCAGCAGATTAAATCACTTCACTTTCAGTTATTAGGTCAATTTCAAAGAAACTTGGTAACTACTGTTTTGGGCAGTGTTTAGTTTTTGATTGCAACAACCAACCTTTTTATAGTGTCTTTGAGTATCATGAAAAGCACTATATAGATAACATGTATAATCAATATTATAAAATGATTTACTGGCCTCCCCTAGTTAATATTACCACAACAAAAAAAACATGTACATTTGTATTTGACATGTATCATCACTTCATTCGTTTCTGGCACACCACATACAGACAGCTGATTCATCCTCTATCCAAAGTTTTCAATCGGCCTCCTCAATAAAATCTGACATATCTCTTGCTGTATATGCATCAGCTAAGTACAAACAAACTTTTCCTCAACTAACCTTAAATACACAGTGAAATAGTATGCTGTTTCATCATAAACAAGGTGTTGTTCCTCCACATTGTGAAGCAGGGATCTGACCATATCCCTAGATGCACAGAAGTATCCACTCTGTGCTGAAATAAATGTTAACCTCTTTGATATTGAACATTTTCCACCCATCATTTTTTGTGATTTGCACAGTTAACCTCACAACAACTCCCCCTCAACTCCTCTTACCGTAGCTCTCTGTGAAACTGAACGCGCATCTTGAAATAGCGTTGCTGGGAAACAGTCTATACAGCACAGCAATTGCTAATATACTGTGAATTCATTATCTGGCCTCATTCTCTTATTCAACAAACAGTTATTATTATGCCAGATATGCCTATATATCATAATCTAAATAGGAGACTTTGTTTGTACAGTTACACCCACTGTAAGTAGGTTTATTCTAAGTGTGGACTCAGCAGCCTCAGTATCAAAGTCACATCCTCCACATCTAAAGAGATACTTTACATAAGCATTCAAAAGAAACATGATTACTGGTCTGTTCTATATGTGGCTATAGCGTAATGTAGCTTATTGAAGTTTGAAACACTGGTTCAAAGAGAATTGTTTCACCGCTGGATGACTGGGTATATTTATTTTTTTATTCCAAAAGAAATGATTTGATGTTGTAAATGTTGTTAACTAGAGAAATGTACTTATGTTGAATTCATTATATGCTTTTATATATATATATATATTATATGATTAAGTAACCAGATGGACATTTTTGGTGGTTTATTTTGCTACCACAATAAACACCTGACAAGACAAACAGAGATGTTCATGGTCTCTCAAGTCTTTAATGTAGATTAAGGCTCATACCAGGGATAAGTCATTATCACTCTCTCTTTAGTCTTAAGTGACTAATGACTGACATTAGTGTATCACAGGTATAGCTTATCAACATATATTGTATGTGGGCCAATAACTAACATGAAATTGCACTACAAATATGCCTTAATAGTCTGTCTACCAGAGAGCGCTGAAGTCACGCCCCTCTGGTTCGCTCCATGGGTCCTGGTCCTGAATACTAGCTAGCTCGCAGAGCTGACTAACTTAGCTTTCACATTACTGCCTTTGTCAATATGACTAGATTTGTTGTGATTTTCATCCTTTTTAGTACCTTTTCTGTGCCAAGTTGGTGGCCATGTTGGTGTTAGTGACATGTGTTTGTGCTAGACAATGTAGTTTATTGAGCAGTTTAACACAAAACTAGGTAACTGGTATTTTACTTAAATTAATATTCGATAAACTGTGACTTTGATGTGGAATATTATCTTTTAAATCAACAAAATTGCATCTCTCTTTAATCTCTATAAAAGAGTTTTCATATTAGCACATATCGGACAACATAATTGCTGATACCGATACTTATGACTTATATTTTGTTATGGCTGTTGTACATAAACTACTTCAAATTATTCAGGGTTATGTACATGGAAATGCAATAGAAGTCAAATGAAATGTGTTGCATTATTATTTGGGACCAAAAATATTCACAAAACACAAAATAAAAATTCATAAAAATGCAACAATCAAGTAAAAATATCCCAGTATCCCCAACTCATTTTGAGTAGTGTCTATCGGTGATTTCATCTGACTTTGAATAATGTCAATATCAGAAATCCTGTTCCAATAGAGAGATAGTTAGCTTAATGTTAACTGAAAGTTAGCATATGTCGCAGCAGCATCACATCATAGTAAATAAATAAATAATATTCACTGAAGAACTGGACTGTGAAGACAATAATGTGTAGTCCTGTGGATGTGTAGTCCTTCCTGATGAGCTTTAATTCAGATGTATAATTGGAGTCTTATATCTTTAGTTCTTCTGTTGTATTCAATGTTTGTAAAGTTCCTGAAACCAAGGTTGTCCACATGATACAGAGCTAAGAGCACGACAAAGCTTCAAGCATGTTCTGCTGTGCGTTTGGGCTCCATCACTGGCAAACCTGTAGCAAGTAGGTCCTACTAAAGCTTCTGACCTCAGACTCACCTGCACTATCTCGGCATTTGCAACCAACAGTCAAGGCAAGGTATTGCAGCAGATGTCGCAGTACTGCTGCTTTTAAAATCTTGTACCACTGGAAAATGAGTTACAGTCTTTCTGTGCTAGGTGGGTTCTTGTAAATTTGTTTGCAGGCAAGTTTGAAGTCAAAGAGAAATTTACTGTGTTCATTCAAAAAGACCAAATATAAAGTAAGTCACCCTGCATTGTCCAGGGAGATGATGATCTGGTTTCCTTAGCCTTGATTTATGATTTTGGGCTTTGAGCTTCAGATCTGCACAAAATGTAACTTGGAGTATTCAGACTGGCTAGAGGCGGTAGGTGAGGTGTGGGATCACTGGACACTTTGACATGTAATGAGTCTATACTGGAAAACGTTGGGTGATTTGGGATCATAGTCTGGCTGATCTGATCAGTGATGCTTCATTCTTCGAAATAGTGCCAACATGTCCGAAAACAAACTGCAGTTGCAGAAACAAAAACCTCTTGGTAAGGTCAGAGTCTAGATGTCTCAGGGAGGCGAGGTTGGGCTTTGCTCAGGCATTGTTCAGTAGAGGTCGGAAAATACTGAGTTTGGGTGATAAAGTTGGCAGGAAACTGCACCTTGAAGGAACATTTAAGACCAACTGACTTTTACTTGAGCAAAGTTCGAGGAGTTAGTGGGAGTTTGTGACCTGGATTTTATTGGGCTGCTGTATCTCTTCAATCATGCTGTAGTGTCAGGGACAGATCTTGTTGGTAGGTGGGTGGTTGTCTCAACACTCGACCTCTAGTATGTTATGAGGTGACCTGTGACTCTGTAACTTGCATTTCCAATAAAATCAGTACCTCTAACACCATGTTTTATCCACATGGTAACCAACCATAGGCCAATTATGCCAGGAAAGATCCAGGGTGCAGAAAAAGGCGCCCTTGAGGTGCCTGAGGGTCGACTCTTGACACTATTAGTGACTCACATGGGGAGATAAATATGGGACCAATACGAAGCTCATGCTGGCTCACATGGGCCAGCACAGGCTGAGCGAGCTGACTGACTTGTTCACAAATGAGAGTAACATTGAGAATGCCAGGCCATTACAGTGAAGAAAAGCACCTGAGCCTGAAGGCAAAGCTCTCAATTTATGAGTCGATTTATGTCCCAACCTTCAGCTACGGTGGCACGTATGGGTCGGACTGAAATGATGAGATTGTGGATTCAAGCAGCTGATATGAGTTTCCTTTGCAGGGTATCTGTTCTACCCCTCAGGGACAGGGTGAGGAGCTCATCAGGAGATATACATGAGAGACTCAGGTTTGAAGATGCCTCTCTGTGGAGGTATTCTGGGTACAAACAGCTAGGTGTAGACCCAAATATACATCACTAACACTCACAGGACCTGTACAACTTATCTGGTTCTCTTGACTGAGTTAAAATACTTCTTAAATATTTGAATAGCTCAGCTCCATGCTATGTTTTTGATATGCTCACTGATGACACACAGGACAGAGCTCTTAGATCACTGAGCAAAGGGCTGCATACCTTGAACAAATATCGGTCAGCTTATGCTTTACCCTGCTTTCATCTGGCAAGCAAGTTTAGTCTATAAAGCAGGCAGGAATTTGTGCTTGACCAAATTCATTGGAATCAAAAAAGAAAAAAGAAATGTTAATGAAAACAACCTTATATAACAGTTGAGAAAGCATCTATAAAGTCTATATTCATTTTCACATTCTTTACTTTACCTACCATGGCAGAAATGTTTACAGTGTATATGGAAAGACAATAAATAAAAAGGATGGCGCTCTCAGGTTGCAACACTCCATCACGCACACCATTACCACGGCCTGACCATCTGCTTATTGCAAGCATTTTGCTGTAATGACTCTCCAGTCTCCTGAGCTGCGACCTCTGAGATGGTGAGGAGAGGAGAGCAATCAAAGCGTATTCACTCCTGCCACAGTCATTTGCCCACACTCCAAAAGCTATCACAGGGCGCAGCTGTAAACATTTTGCTCCTCGGCACTCCCAAGACACACAGTCAAAGAGGATAGCAGCTATCAGTCTCTTTCACAGAGGAAGCCCGTGTGAATACACTCCTTGCGAGCTGAATGCGTTGGAGAGGGGCAGAATACACAGAACAGTTCTTGGGAGCTGAATTCGGTAAAAGAACGAAAAGGAAGGGTGTACGGAAGTGCCACATTCAAGAATTCCCTCAACACCTTTTGTTGATGTGCAATACCCGGGCAATGTATGTGTTTACGAGGAAGCCAAGATGTTTATGTTCCTTTTTGAAAAGGCGCACAAACACACAAAAAGAGCCTCCCTTTCCAGTCTTTTTGCAATGAGCCTATATCCGCCATGTCAGTGACAGCTGGTGTGTAAACCGAGCCTTTTATCCACGCTGTTGGCTGTCTGCATATATCCCCACGACACATGGGGAATATTTGGATTGAATTTACTGCAGTAATTGCAAAACGCACAAGTCCTTCTTCCTGTCCCCGTGCTGAAGCTATGATACGATGGTTAGATAACACCGCCCCCTTGTGGCCCTTGGCATGGTGTCTTCAGTGAAGAAAAATGCTCAGTCAGAGAGGTCAACATATCAAAAGAGATAGTCCGAGTAAAAATACTGCTTCTTTTGTTAGAAGTTTGGGGATGGATAGAGACAGAGTGCTCTGTACCGTGACTGCTTTGTAGCATGGCATGAAATGTGAGAAGACAACAGCTACACATGCAGACACACAAACACACACACACACACATAGAGAGAGAGAGACGACTGGAAAAAAGAAAAAGACACATCTTGTTCTAATTCAGTCGACGAAAAACTCCCATTTGCTCAGTTTTGTCAGCGTGATTGTGCTCTTTAACAAACCCAAAGGGGCCGACCGGTGATGTCAACTGTGCAGCAGAGTGTTATTTAGGGGCTGTAGCTTCTCAGATGCTCACCAGCAGCTGTTGTGAGTGTGTTAGTGTGTCTGGACTTTCTCTTTCTGCTGATCGCTCAACTTTGCCTGGTAAGACAACAACTTTATTGATCGCTTGGACTAGACTGACCACCTCCTGCTCTTAAACAAAAGGGCAGCTGATGATACTTATGCTGAAGAGCTGGAATAGACTTAGAGTTGAAAGCCTATAAATAGAAAATGGGCTATGAATGCCTGCTACAGAAGGCCTGCGGTATGTAGCAGGCCCACAGAGACGCGTGTGTGTGCTCAAAAAGTCACTCTACAGTATAAAAGAGTAGGAGAGTACTGCAGTATATCCTGTATAAAGTTGATTAAGCAAAAAGTAAATGACTTCACTTACTCACTTACCCTTCACTGACTTTCTTTACTCTGCATGGAGCTCATGAAACCTGCTAATCTCCTCAGGAAATCCCAGTCACAATGACTCTGCAGTGGACAGCTGTGGCTTTCTTTCTGTATGCAGAGATTGCAGTCAACCTCATCTTGTGTATACCCTTCATATCAGCAAAGAGGTACTGCAGTTCAACACACAAAACCAAAAGTTCATTCACTGAATCAATCGAAAAAAGCATGTGTGCACCTGATTGTAAATAAGGAAATTGACAAAAGCAGTTCTCCCCACACACCAGCAGAGTGTGTCCATGTCCTTCCTGAGCAGATCTGCTGCATGGCAGCGACACTCACATCCTTTTAACCTCCTCTGTAGATGGCGTTCTGTTTTCAACTTGAGAATATGGAACTGGTTGTCTCCATATTGGAACAAGTGCTTCTTCACCATGATCATGGTTCTTATTGTTCTTTTCATTGGTAAGCAATCACCTGTGAGTGACAGACATTAAATACCAGTGAGTACAGTGACAGCATGTTGTCAGCATCAATCACATTTCTGTGCCCTCACCCACTCTCAGATGCTCTCCGTGAGGTGCAGAAGTACTCGGGTCCTGAGCCCATGCAGGACGCCAAGGTGAACCCAACCGTGTACGACCACGTCCACATGAAGCTGTTCAGAGCCCAGAGGAACCTCTACATCTCCGGCTTCTCCCTCTTCCTCTGGCTGTTCGTGGCATTTCTTTCTTTCAGAATAACATAATCATGTGTTTGGGACCTTATTCAATGAAACTCACTATTTTAAATTCTCAAACAACTGTCCATTTACTCACTGTTTACAATTCCATCTCTGGGTTCCTGTCTTTGTCTTATCTTCCGTTTCTCATCCCAGTATCATGCGTCGGGTTGTCACCTTGCTAAACCAGGTTGCTGTGACCTTGGAGACTACAGCGGGTCTTCAGGCGCAAATGGACAGTGCCGTCAAAGCATCCAAGCAGCACCAAGAAGACAACCTGATGCTAAAACAAGTGAGCCTCAGTCTCAGTCTGAACCTGTTCCTTCCCTTTTCTTCTACTGTAGTTCATCCTGCACCCTCTGTAGAACAGAGACTGTAGAATGTTTGTGACTCATGTCGACCATTTAAAGTGTGTTGGCATTAAAGGATAAGTTCCCCCAAAAATGAAAATTCAGTCACTATCTGCTCGCCCCCTATCTGCTCGCCCCCATGGAGCTTCACAGCAAAACAGTATTACAGAATTTTGCTAAACAACTGAAGTAGATGGTCGCTTGTTTTAAAATATGAAAAAACAACTGTAAAAAGAAACATAAAGTGGCTCAATACAGTCTATAGTTTGTTGTTGGTAATGAAGGAGAATCATTTGTGTTCAGGCTCTCCTGGATGAGGAAAAATCCATGTTCGCAAAAAGCCAGCAACTGAAGCTGGAGGTTGAAAAGCTGACAAATCAAGTGAAGGCTGCTGAGGACGGTGGGTAATCATCATGTCCTTCATACTGGATAATCTGAAGTCACAACCTCTAAAACCAAGGAACCGTTCTTAATATAACATGTTTATGACAAGCTTAAATTCTACGATGCTAATTTTAAGGGGCATTAATGTGTTTGTGTGTAGCTGTGCACAAGTCTCATGCTGAAGTGGAGGCCATGAAGAGGCAGGCCAAAGGTCTGGCACACGAGTACGACAGACTACTGACGGAGCACCATCAACTCCAGGTAAAACGTACACATCAACAGATGAACTTCATCTGTGGACGCTAACACCAAATCACAAAACCACTGACTGTAAATCAAACCTGACTGATACTGGAGTGATTCTGTTTTTAAACCTTTGCTTCATCCACAGAATCTCCAGAGCGCCGAAGACAAAAAGGATCAGTAACCACAGGAATACGCCGAAGATTGGTTTCATGTGTTGTTTGTTCCATGGACACCGTTTCCTCTCATAACACTAGAACTGTGTACTTTATGAATTAAGCCACCAGAGGCCACATTTGTAGCATTTTTTAACAACTTTTTTCTGAATTTAAACTGAGTTGATATTTAAAAAGTTGATATTTCAGTCTCATTCCCAACTCATCAAAAACTGACGCTTTGGGATTGTAGGTCTGGCCAGCTGTCATCCCAAAACATCAGGTGTGACAAGTTGGGAAACGCAGAGTGTCATTATTTGACTAATTGTGACTGAGACAAAAAAAAAATAAAAAATCAGCTTTTCTTACAAATAGCACCTCTAAAAGATACAACAAATGGTAGCGTTTTTTTGTTTTTTTTGCATGTTACAAAAGAAGAACGTACAAATGAATTTAAGCTTTCACTCCGGGCTGATGCTCACTTCTAATGTTAACATTAAGTGATGATTAATACCTGATAACATGCCATACACACATTGTGCAAACCTTGATGTCGCTGTAGAGACATTTTGCACTTGAGTTCTGATTTACTGATTTGATAACCAAACATCAGTACATTTCAGTCACAACAGATCTTCAAATTATTTTGTTTATTCATTCTATTTATTTGTTAATTGTTTTTTGTTAAGCATCCTGAATTGTACATCTACCTTCAAACCTGACTGACTGGATTTGAGACGGCATGGATGTTTTTGTATTATGTATTTGTTGACACTATGTTTGTTGTACGACAAAGGCGTGAGCATGAAAAATAAATGAGACAAAACGCCAGACAGCGTCTTCCTTGTTGTCAAATGTGTCAGGGATCAATCCTAGAGTACCATAGTGACAGAAAATATGATCATATGTTGCAAAAAAAAAAGAAAATCCAGTGGGCTTCAAAATAAGGCAGAGTGAACAAATTAGGCAGATGTGGTGGGATTTGTAATGAGCCTCATTATCAATACAGAAACACAACATACATTAGGCCTACATATAAATGATGGTGTTCTGTTATTCATGAAACTTATATTGCTCTCAGAGACAATGCTGATACACTTGTAATAGGGATAAATACAGTGAATTATAGTCCTGTATATTATAACTGAATGAATGGATGGGCAGAAAACAATCACAACTCAAGGTTTAATTAAAGGTCTAGTGTGTAGGATTTAGGCATCTATACTGACAGAAATGTCATTTAATATTTGTCATTTTGTTTTTAATTGCTTGAAAATAAGAAACCTTGGGTTTCATTACCTTAGAATGAGCCCTTTACATCTACAGATGGAGCTGGTCCTCTGCGATTTTACCCATCATGTTTCTACTGTAGCTCAGAAGGACAAACCAAACAGTGACCATGGGAGGACCATAGTAGAGGGTGAGACAAGTGGTGTTCAGTAGGTTGCTATCTGCAACCCGAATGCTAGATGGCACCAAATCCCACACGGTGGACCATTAAGCACTTGTTCTGGAACCGTCAACCATATTTCATGGCCCTCATTTACAGCATCATAAACTGCAGATGCTCATACTTTACATGATTCTAAGTGACTCTATGGCTTCTTTATGTAAAGTTTGACAGTTCATTCTTGACCTCACAGCAGTGTCAGCTTGCTACAGTTCAGAAGAATGTAGAGAAGTTTGATTGTCAAAGCTACAAAGTGGAATAAATTCATAATCTCACTGAAGGAATGATTACTGTCTCATCTAGGCAGGAAGTGGAAGCTTCAACTTCGTATGCCAACGTGATGATCACTCAAAGCGCTGCTGTTCCAACTCAGGCAACTAACATAGGTTGAACCCCCACAAAAATATCCATTTCATGAAGTTTAATCATAAAAAACAACATAGAAAATACATCACAATTACATTCTTTTTTCTACAAAAGTCTTCATTAAAAACAACACCACATTAATTTATTTTTTTACATTCCAGCGTAGTTTCTTTTTTTAAAAAGACTCTCTTCAGGTATCGTACAGTCCATCTACACAAATCCTGTACAAATATATACTCTGTGTGCTATCAAAAGTGTGCACAGGGTGTGTGTGTGAAGAGGGGAGGCTGTGCTGAGGCTCACAAGCGAGTCTCTCTGTCGGGATTGCAGTGCGATGCCGGTATAAACTGCTCACAGTGGACGGAGCTGTTCTCCTCTTTCCTTAGCGTCTCCAGCTCTGCACTGCCATTTGTCAGAGCGTATTTCTCCTCCCTCTTTACATGTCTTTTGAGCAGAGCAAAGCCTGAAATACAAAGGAGGAAGGAGACCGTCCTCAAACCTAGTGTAAGGCCCAGGTACACGATCCTGCAAGACGAAGAAAGCCTTATTGTGAGGGGACACACTGGGAAAGAGTCGAGCGACAAGTCCCTGAGGGTGAGTCTCATTTCCTGTCTCAAGTTTTAACAATGAGAAATATTTGTAACCACCACCACCACCAGCAATATTGTCCCTCTCATCAATCTAATCATTGTGTTGATAACAATTAGAGCTTGCATGCTTACAAACGTTCTGTCTCATTTCAAAGTGAACTCTCTGAGTTTTAAAGACAGCCTGTGGGGTATCATATGTAGAGTTTCATAACAAAAGCCCCACCAGATTGAATTACCTGTAGGCTGAGGTGTCATATATTCTGCATGCTCCTCTTCCTCCACACATCTTGTATCCCCATTTGAGGCATGTCGTGTCGATTATGGCCCCAAAGTATATAGGGGCAGGGATTCCAGCTGTTGTAGGATTTAAAAAGACTTGTTAGTTCAAACAAAGAGCAAATGAGAGTTAGCTTTGGGATGAGACATCTATCATTAACAGATCAAATATGTACAAATATGTCACAAAATGTAATTACTTTTATTCCAGTACTTAATTAAAAGTAATTAAAAGTAGGTAAAGAGGTGCCTCAAATCATCACATAGGATCTTTGACGTTTTTAGAAATATTTAAGAATGAACATCAAGAAAAATGGTTTCAATACGTAATTCTGCTCCCTACAACATATAGTAAGAGTAAGTGAATGTTAGCTCTTGAGAGATTTCTGTGGACCTGATATTTGTACTGCATAGTGTGAAATGTAATGAACAGAATACCGAAGATGGTTCTCACCGAGGGTGCGTGTGGCCAGCGTGTGGATTCCAAGAGCGAGAGATTTCAGCTCAGGCTTAATGCACCTATAGAGAAAAGACTGAGGTGTTAAAGAGGAACTCTGCAACACTGAAAGGATAATGATGTAAAATGTTTTACTAGCCGACACTATACACTACAAATTAACATTACGTTGATAAGATGCTTTAAGGTCAGAAACAGCAAGTGAAAACATTTGAGATTTTGGGTTATTTGTCTTCCATAACATGTCTTCTTTCAGACTAGGTGCTTCTTCTATTTCAGATTTCAGTTCTGGAAATATATGCAAATGAGCACATATTTAATTAGATAATGTATCACAGCATATTCAAACACAACATTTCAGAAAATAAGTACAAGTAATTGTCTTAATGTATTTCAACTGGGGAGGTTTCATGGTGATGTATACGAGTTAAAATATTTATCCTATTTACCCATGATGTCCGTTTCTTTGTCTAAAAATTAAATTTTACGATAACTAAACCCTCAAAATTAGTTGTTTTTTTTTTACTCCACTTCAGTGCTCACTTACATTTCCAGTTTTATTTCTGTCCACGTCCTGAAGGATTTTACAGAGGGATTTGTTTGTGTATCATTCATAGCCTGATTTATATAACAATTTATTCCTAAGAACATGGCAAAATTGATTATTTTTTTTATGACTGTTATGACAGTATTTATGGAGTGCTAAAATTGTCTCTGTAATAAGCTTTGGCTCCTAATATGTCAACAAAATGAAATACGAGATTTGGCTTCATCCAGTGTTCACATTCTGAAAATTGTTTGCTAATTAGCACATATTTCATAACAAAACATTTCATAAACTTGTAAAACAGGAAAAATGGAATATGTATCACCAACTGGTCATAAATATTTATTTTTATTTAATTTGGTTTTATCCTTTTCATCAAATTCTCTCTTGAGAGCAGGAAGTGTAAAATACCTGAGAAAGACAAGATGATGTATTGCTTCTTCAACAGTGAGATACATGTGAATCTGCAAGGGGAGTTTTTGACGGACCTGACAAGCAGCACAAAGCCAGGTGTTCCTCCCAGAGATATAATGAAGGAGCTGAGGACGGACAGAGCCAGGAAGTAAGGAAAGATCGTGTCACAGCTGTCTCTGCGCGGACACTGGCCCAGGGTGGCCGTCAGGTTACCAGCCAGCGCTACACACTTGCAATTGTTAAACACCTGACAAAGAAGAAAAGAAAGAAGAAAAATATGAAGAAAACAAAGAGAAAACCAATACGTTTAACAATGACAAATGAGCTGCAGCACAGTAGGAAACACTTGCATGATATGAATTAAACTTGAGGCTGAAGGCTAAATATGAAGCTGTGTTTCTGAGTCAACTGAGAAATTGAGTGTGTCATGATGTTAGTTGTGTGTCTGACCGTGTTTCTGCCAGAGCCAGTGGCGGACGTGCATCCCGCCAAGCACGGGGACGCGTAGGTGATCCCGTTCTCTCCGCACACTGGATCCCACTCCCTTCTCGAGCACAAGCAACCCGAATTACAGTCGGAGAAGAGCGACGGCTCCTGATAAGACGAGCCTTGCACTCTGTATATGACAACAAGAGGAAAATGCATATATTATTGACAGCTTGTGAAACATTGATCAAATGAGAAGCCGCAATCATTTCAGTGCATGGAATATAAAAAATAGAGACAAGGAAAGGCCACGTCAAATAAACAGTGGAAAGTGTGTTAGCTGTATGATTAATTGCAGAATTTCCTAAACCTAGCACCTTCCATCATCTACTCCACTGAGACATGTGGGAAATATATCCAGACATCACATACCCGGTGTATGAAACTGTGATGCCTGCTACCTTGGAGTTCTCACAGCCCATAGCTAAGAAAAAGAGTGACAGGAAGTAGCCGAGCAGGGAGGTCCCAAAGGCAAACTTAGCTGCTCCCATGATACCCAGCTTGAACCTCTTCATGATGACCCCTCCAGAGAACATCCCCAGAGCCACAGCCGGGATGTTGATCATACCTAACCAAACGGCAGAATACAACAAATTCTTATCTGGGGGGGGAGGGGCGACAGGCCACTTTAGGCAGCAACAGCGCTCCCCGACTGGGACTAAAGTCAGAACTCTCTCATTCATATTTCATGTGAAGTGAGCTGAAGTCAAGTTGTGAAAAGATGAAAATGACTTTTTATGGTTGGAGAGGATTATGGGATGCATTTCCCATCACCCAGCACCGTCTTTTGCTTGCTCAGTTATATAGATTCAAAGAGCTTTGCTGTTTCTCTGTCTCCAATTTCATCAGGCTTGGTATCAATTAATCAATTAATTAATCTGTGTGCTTTTTAAAAAATCAATGGTTGTCATTACAAGATGTCCAATGACTGAGGGGAAGCCTGGTTGTCATTTTGATGCTGTGGTGTTTACTTAAGAGGGATGTGGGAGCTGGAGCATAAAAAATTCATCAAAAGCTGGCTCATGAAACACTTATGATGACCGTCTGGCTCACATCACTTTGCATCCTTAAATACTTTCCATTCAGAGAGGCAGCACAGGTTTTGAACAAGCTTGTTACTCATCTTAAAAGGTAAAATGACCCAACAGAAATCGTCCACAACAGGGTAAACAGTATGAATTATCAAAGTCCTCTGCTTACCCATGAGAAAATTGGCTTTCGATGCTGACTGGCCGTAGTGCTGCTCAATGTATTTAGGTTTGTAGGTGACCATCCCGATGAGAGAGTTGAACTGAACGATGGTCACACATAAGTAGATGATGTAGACAGGATTCCCAAGGAGACTCCTCAGTGAGGGCAGGAAATCTGTGTGGGGAAGTTTATGAATACCACTTCAAGCATGGGCTTTACCTCTTTCGACACATTATGAACATTTGTTGTTTGGTTTTCTTAAACTTTTCATAATTTTCTGATTAATACTGCATTTATTACAAGGATATGATGTTCAAAACTAGACTGACATACATGTCTAAAATGACAAAACCCCACTCAACCAGGATCAAAACTGTTTGTTTAGAGCAGCTGCCCACCTGATCAATCTGAACTCTTATCAGAAGTGACCATTAAAAAACTAAAAGTTTTTTTTACTTCATCTGGAGAGTTTCCTTTGTCCTGTCACGCCTATAATTAAAGCTTTTAGTTTTGCTTCTAAAATTTGCCTCGATATTGGCTGCACTCACGTTGCACACATGGAAACCCTGAAAATGTTTGAAAGCATACTCTTAAATCATTCAAGCAGAGTGCATGACTATATGTCGGCAAATCTCTCTACCTTATCAATTATGCCCTTTAGATAGCAGGAAGAATAAAGCTCCCATCGCCTACAGACAAGATTTTTGTTGGTCAAAGGCACAAACGCTTTCTGCTGCCTTACCTACACCTACACACCCATGGGAGTACATGTGCTCCTTATACAATGTGAGTGCACATAATAGGGGCCACTCTGTGTGTCATTTCAAATTGAGTGTTAAATAGAAAAATCAAATCAATTCTGTTTTAGTTATGCTTTCCACACCGTGCCAACTTTTTGGGAATCAGACTGAGTTAACTGCTGACAAAATTGTTCTCGGATCTGAGGACAATTTAAATTCATTAGAAGAAATACAGCTTCTTGCAGCTTGAAGTTGTGGCATACATCTGAGAAAACAGCCAATCAATCAATAAAGGATTAAATGCTGCAAAAGAGACTGGTGATAATAGTGGAACGGAAAGTTGTGATAGCCTGTACACAGTGTCATGACTGCATGTGAGGTTTGATAGGAAGTGATGTTGCCCACACTGAATCTGTTAAATATGCATTCTGTCCCAAGGGACAGGGATGGAAATAGAAACAGGGCATTGGGCTCAAAAGTGGCACGCCGCAGCTGCAAGTTTACAATAGGAAACGATCAGGAAACAATCAAGTCAAGCTGACATCCACTTGCGTCGCAGATTCCACTGAATGCATACAGATTACGAAGCCAAAACTCAATATTCAGTGCAGTATAAAACTTATTGTGACAATATTCAAACCTTTGGCCATCTGATGTAAATTAGCTGGCTCCTCGGGTCTGAATTTGTGCTCCATGGTTGGAGAATCTTTGATGAACCTGGTTTGCTCCGGAGTGCAGCTGGTATCGTGTTTATCCAGGGGCATGGGCAGCGATTTAGGCAGGAACCAGAAAGGAACAGCAGACATGAGGGTGATGGTACCAGCAATGAGGTAGCCCAGCCACCATGCCCCCACCCAGCGGGAATCATCAGGGGCAATAGTCACCGTCTCTGTGTAGAGAGCATGTGGAAACATTTTGTTTCATTTGATTATCATTTACTATGGTCACAGTTTTGTTTGTGTTTTTGTTATATTAATTTCTGTGGCATGTCATGGCACGGAATATAGACATAGAAAGGTTTACAACAGCTTCAGATCATACTGAATCACTAGATTTAATCTGCCTTAATTAATTTCCTTGTGGCAGGTGTTATATCAAGCACAACACAGCTATTCAGTCAGACATAATTCATCAGCCAGATGACAGCTTACTCACCCATATCCACATAGCCAATGTCAACGTAGATCTTGGCACACAGCGACCCCAGTAGGTATCCAAAGACAGGACCAATAACTGATATGGTTTGGACACATCCTAGAATAAAACAACAAAGAATTAGATTTTAACTTAACAACATTCAACACCTACTAATATAATATCCTGTGTTTTGTATCAAGTGAGCAATGCTTCGTTTATTTTTTGAAAGACGACATATAATGCTCATTTTCACACAGTAACCCACATTTTGGGTTACTACTAGAACAGCCTCACATGTTTCAAAGCTCAATGAACACATCAGTTTTCCAATACTGTCCAGTGTAGCAGCACTGTATTCACCCTCTGTCTGAAACACTCTGTTCCAGCTCCTGTTTCAAGGTTGGCTCGCACACGCCTGAGCAAGCAGCACTTACAACAACAAAGCAGCTTCACCAAAATAATTCTTACGTACCAAACTAGATGCTGCGCATCAATTATGCAAATGTGTGACGTAGTGTGACAACAGAGCCGAAGGCGACACTACTGACGAGGAGCAATGTTTTCTGTCAGAGGGAGGAGCTTCTGTTTTTTGCAGCCTTTGACCGTTTTAATTTTTCAAGACCTTTTACATTCACAAGAACCTACATAGGACTGAGAGGGTATATAGAATAATGTCTCCTTTAAGATGTATTTTTATGTGTTTTTTGGCAAAAGTCTACATTTGTTAAACATATAGTCAGCATTAATGATTTAAAATCTTGCAGACACATACACATACACATACACATACATACTGGCTGATGGTGTAATATGAGTCATTCACATTGACACTACACTTTTTAGCATTCATCCTAGACATAAAGAAATTAGAACATGTTGAACGATTGGGCAGCAATAACAAATATTCAAATAGAGTGTCTTAATTCAAGGTGCAAAGCTGCTAAAATAGGCTGTGAGTAAGGTACATTACCAATATAGAGCGCAGCATTCTCAGATTGTGCGTAATCGTCAATGTAAGAGATTCCCAGAGGCTGCACAGGAGTCTCTCCGATCCCACGCAGAACGTTTCCCAGAAACACATAGATCCACATCGAAACACCAGACTCTCGCTCACAGCCTAAAATTCCAAATCAAATAGTAAAATGGGATTAGAATTGATGAATCAAGACTTCAACAATCTGACAAAGGCATTAACAACACACACTATTCCTAATCTCACCTCTAGAGGGCAGTATAGAGGGTCGGTCACCTGCCCTGGTGGACTCAGGTGAGCTTTCTGGACATGGAGAGAGGTTATTGGTTGAATTCACTGACTGTCTGACGGATGTTTCGATCTTATAGCTGCGTACAAAATACCAATGTGACTGTTAAACAAGGGAAGGGAGAAAGCACCAGGTATTGTTAGATATTCATAATGTGAAGCACAAACATACATCAGAAAGTACAGTTTTCAACTGCAATGCATGCGTATTATATATATATATATATATATATATATATATATATATATATATATATATATATATATAT
>OMLP01022979.1:59188-75189 GCA_900302685.1 Spondyliosoma cantharus | reverse complement strand
GAGGGAGGAGGGTCCCTCCTCCAAGGTTCATCCAATGCTGAGATTGGTTGAGGTGAGGTGGCACCTGATGGGATGTTCCCATCACATGGTGTGTGTGTGTGTGTGTGTGTGTGTGTGTGTGAGAGAGGGTGTGAGTGTGTATGGTCCTGTGGACTCCTGCAGGGATATTGACTCTTAGCAGGGTTCAGGTCCTCCCCCTTCTCAGGCTCACATAGCGAAAGAAAAAAAAAGAAAAAAAAAAGCTCAGCACACACACAAACAGAGGGCAGGAGAGAAATCTCTTTGTCTTTTGTTGCTTTCGCTCACTTCCTTGCTCCGCGTCTTCAAACGTCTGTAACTCCCTGCTCTACAGCCCCTTCCATATGAGAGAATGCACGAGTGAAAGACTGTGTGTGTGTGTGTGTGTGTGTGCACAGGGAAAGCCGTCATGCCTCAGCGCTCGGGGCCGGTAGGAGGAGAAGGAGGCGGAGTTTAGAACTAGGAGAGCTGAATTCCTACCTCGCGTCCCAACCAATTGGAGGCCTTGTTGCGGCTGACCAAAACCGCGGGGCCAGGCCGGGCCTCACTACCACACTCCAGCTTTAAAGCATTAGCTGAAGTTTGCCGTGTTGTCAGGCTGCATTCTACAGCAGTGTGTGCGTGTGTGTGTGTGATCACCGACTGATTCGATCTCGGGGAAACTACCTGTCTTTGTACATAACGCCGTTTAAATATATTAACATTCAATGGAAACTCTTCTGTGGTTATTATGGTGACAAGCGAGGGGAGTGTTATCTATGCAGCACATTTCAAACACAATGGCAGTTTGCAAAGTGTTAAAAAAGTTCAAAAAGTAAAAGGAGTTGACAGAAGGTGGCTGATTTACAAGACTTACAAAGGACAAATGAGTCGGACTTGTTTTTTTTTTTTTCCGCTGTTAAACTAGAGATAAATTAGTTAATTTGCAAAAAAAAACATTCCAGGCAAGTTTCCAAACCTTGTTTTTAAGTGAAAGATTCGAGTCACCACAAAAAACTATGCCAAAAACTACAAAGGTAACTTGATGTTTCCTCATCTCTTCCCACGTCCCTCCCTCCTTCCTGTCAAAGAACACTATTCTCATGTTTCGGCTGCTGTCCTCGGCCAGACATTTGTCAAGCAAAGCATTTGTCCACAGAAGTGACAGCAGACACCCCCACCCCTCCTCCTGCTATTCACACCAGTTTACTTCTGGATACTTCAACTTCTTCCCTTTCCTTCCCCTCGAGTTCTCACTCACATTAAATCCTCAGGGCTGTGGAAGAAGAAAAGTGTCATATGATGATGTGTCCTTGTAGAAAGTCGCTTGGCCGTGTTGTGTCTGCTTTCATTCCAATACAGCGATGCTATTCATCGCCTCACCGTAAAGAAGAAATCTAAAATAAATCATCAAAGATATTATTATAGCGAGACAAAGAGTCTACAGTCATGCTGCAGACGTCTCCAAGTCTGTACTTAACAGCGGTGCATCACGCAAAATGAGCTCATCGGGAAGTCAATGAGCTAATAGCGACGATGCTAACAAGCATAATGTTAGTTTAGCGTGTTGGCATGCTAATTTGCAGAGACCACAGAGTGCAGCTGCAGCTGATGAGAATCGCATTGGTTTTGCAGGTTTCGTCAAACTACTGAAATTGAAATGACCCCCTAACCCCCCCAACGAAATTTTGACCTGGTCCTATTCAAAAATGAAGGGATCATCACATGTCAAGCTCATGGAGGAAGAGACAGAGGTGGTGGTAATCCATTCAAGAGTTGTCAAGATACGTCAATCCGGATCAAAGACGGGGGCGGGCAGACCGATCAGCACTGTCATCCCTTGAGCCATGCTGAGGCTAAAAATGTAGAGAAATGCAAAAATGTTCACAAAAAATATGTTTTTTTGAACATGAGCTCTACAGACAACATCGTCACATTTACCAAACCAGAATGCACAGGACACAGAGACGAAACCTGAGAAAGGAAACCTATCACCATTAAAACTATCTTGGTGTATAAACATTATTAAGCCTTCAACAGACCGTTTAGTTCTTTAATTAGCATAGTTTTTTCACTGACTGGCCTGACCGATATTGTAATGACAGGATGTTTCCTTTATTTATCTCTCTTTGATATCTATAATTGAGCTAATTATAATCACAGCAACGGAGCGTTAAAAAAGTCGTCGGGTTAGAATAAACTGATGACACACAGCGCCGTGTTTCCTCCGCTGCACATTTCGTGAGTCCTGGCTTCCAAAAGCCAAAATGGAAACAGACCTGTTTCCACACGTTCCCCCGTAAATGTTAAATGATACAAATTGTTCTGGTGCGGAGGCCGTCTACGACATCGCCGAGGCCTGAATAAATATGTTGATCTATTACTTTCATGTGTTTCTTGGGTCTGAGGCGTCCAACGCAACTATAAAACTCTCCAGTGAAACATTATGTTGCGAGTGTGTCTTTGTTTGTTGTGTACCAAAGCTCGCTGATGTGATTTGACACAGTTTGGCATGCGATTACTCTGCGTTTTTTTTGGAGACTGGCTTGATCACTTCCAAATTTCCAAAACAGTTTCGAGACAATTAGTGAGGCTTCTTTTTCCAATGTTTTTTGCTGAACAGTGCAGTGTTAGACGGCCACACATGCCAGTAAAAAGCACCGAGTGCAGAAATATGTCAGACAGATGCCTGACCACCTTGTATCGTGTTTCTGTTTTTTGCGTAGTAGCTGTCATTGAGTTATTACTGGACATATAAATTCTCTGAAACGCATTTCCTTAGTTTTAATAATGATTACTGATGAAATTGTGATTAATGGGAAACACACCATCTCTTTGTAGTAGGGCAGAACTTTCAGAGTACCTTGTGTGGGCCAGAGATTTCAGAGAAGACTACCGAACATTCAGCAGAGTAGTTTGAGATTTCAGCAGCGATTTCAGAGAACTTATTCAGTACTGGATGGTGCTCCTAAGCCCTCAGGATAGTAGGCTGGGAACCAAACAACACTACTACTATACTATTCCACGCCTACAGTACTTCATGCGCAGGAACTGAACTGTAACCCTTACAGCTTGAGAGACAGACTGCCTTTTCCTCATTCCAGTCTTCGAGCTGAGCTCAAGCTGAGAAACTGTGATTTAACCTTAAATAGATTAAAGCTACGGCTGCCTTTATGTTGCACCCTCATAGATACCAGCCACCACATTTGTTTTTCATCCAGAGCTATGCATCTTTCCCTGAGATATTAACGAAAATAAAGCCTTGCTATGTTCCTGGAACTGCGCCAAAAGTTAACGGCGCCATCCATGTTTTGAGGACATTTGTTCAGTAGTTCTTTTGTAGTCCAACTGACAAACCAACAGACCAACCCACAAACAAACAGATACGGGTGTAAAGATATCCTCCTAGGTTAAAGTAACTATGGGTAGGCAATCTTATGACTTTAGATCGTGTAGAGATCATGGTATTTTATGCCTTTTTATTTCTTTTCAAAGTTGTAGATAAACGCCTCATGGAAAAAAAAAAACGCTAGATCAAGGTAGGCAACTCCACAGACGCATGTCAGCCTATATTCTGAGCCATGGTTGCTTTCAAACAGATCATTATATAATCTTTTGGCACATAGCCCACCCTTAACTTGAACCTCCTTGTTATCATAACCAGAAATACAACATTTTGCCCACAGGAATCAATGAAGTATGTTACAGTTGCTTCTTCTAGACTAGGAAACATCGCACTGTAAATATAACAAGATTTAGATGGAGAAAGATAAAAAAAAACGACAAGAGTAGGTACCGCCCGGCTTAATGCTAATGCTTTTAAACCCTATTGGTATCATGTGCTTCTATTTAACTGTGATTACTCTCCGTCTCGGCTCCTGCTGATCCGAAAGTCTTCTGAATCTGGTTCATCCTTAAAGTTACATATTGCTCGTTACTCACGCTGTAATTAGTAGCGCCACATGCTGTTTGCATTAGCGTGTGGTCGGCCCGGCGGTTTCGAGGTTAAAACCTGTAAGACTACAATGCTTGTTTGTTTAAAGTCCCATTCCACCTTCAACAAACGATTACCAGGAACAACACAGACAAAGAGGGAGTGAGAGTCAAAAAATGGGGAAGACAGAAACCCGGAGTCTGAGATGACAAAGCGAGAGAGATCTTTGGTATGTGGGCTATAGAGTTACACCGGGACAAAAAGTGAAGCGGAGTTCTATAGACAACTCTGACACGCCTCTCCTTTTATCTTCCTCTCTGTTTGTCTCCCTTTCCATCTCACCCGCCGTCGCTGTTTATTTCCGTGAGCCTACTTGTGTGCGTTTATGTCCAAGAAACGTTTGAAAAGTCAAGAACACGCGGAGTGAAGGCTGTGTTTAGTCTGTGCATACGTTTGTGCATATGAGCATGTTAAAGGCAGGTTTCTCCTGGAGTTAAATGGAGTTTTTAGTTAAGAGCACGACTGCAAGGATGGAGAAAGAGGCAGGGTACACGGGAGGCAGGAAGACAAAGCAAGTGGCGAGCAGAGAGCGAAGGAATGAAAAGTGCCAATGTGACAAAAAAGAAAGCAATCAGTGAAAATCAGCCCGTCTAATGTGGATCTACAGAGTGCTAATGATCTGCCTCTAGAAGTAATTCTGCCGTTGTATATTCTGTTGAGTGCATGGGTGCTAAAAAAAAAAGAAAAAAAGGATCAAAATGTTTGTGCCGAGGCTCAACTTAATGCATAACAAAATGACACCGGGCTCCTTAAAAAGCTGAGTCAGAGAAACATTTACATGTTAGACGACTTCGAATCAGCTTACGGCTCGTCTCTTTTTCCTCTTGCCAGAAAAAAGGTGGAGAAATAACAAAAAAAAAAAAAAGGGACTGTGTATTTCAGCAGGAGAAAGAGTTGGACAGGGGACAGTCGGGAATGCCAACAACTGCCATTTTGGAGACAAAGGCACTTGTGTGCGGCACGTGGGGGTCAGGCCGCTGCCATGCCTACCATGCCAGCAAGAGCTTTTTGTGGAAGGATTCCAGAAGGGAATTCAACTTATAAAAGAGCAGAACTGGGGCGTCCCGGGGCCCCGGCGGTCCGACATGCATACCACCGAGCCGTTTAGCTGCCAAGGCCTCCAAAGGTCGCTGGGACCTTTACCACTCCGGATGCCGAATCAATCAAGGAGACTGATTACAGATATTTGGAACCAATTTTAGAGCAACCAGTAATGGTCAGTAACTAACTAAAACGTACTGATGTACTGGACTTTAGTATAGTTTGGAGGTATTTTTCTTCAGAATTTCTTGCGTATTTCCTGTGTAAAACACCTGTTGAATGCATACTCAAACATATAAGTAACTTCTAACTGCTGCCAACTGTAGCTGCCACTTGCTAGTTATCTTAGGTAGCCGTGCAGCTAGCAGTCGGGACTGGGAGCTCAAAGTAACAGGAAAGTGTTGGTGTTTACTCTGCTAGCATGGGAGCTTTGGACCGGGATGGATCATTCTGTTGATTTTAGTGAACTTTTAACAAAAGTTCTCGCATATTGCAGCTATAACCTCACGATCATGAATATATATTAAATGCAAAGACTTCGCAAACGCCTCTCCAGTTCTCTCATTTCAGGCTCAAATTACTGCAATTTCCCACCAGCGTTTGGACTGAGAGACTGTAAATACTCGAGCGGATCATCGCAAACCACATAAACAATGTGGAGGGATAAACAACACACTGATTAAGATCGGCTGATCTCGCCGTTCGAGCATCTTTCCATGATAAGAATCTCCCGGGAAAAGGCTCGAGCCCGCCGCCGACGTTCGTGTTCGCTCCGACTTTCGCGTAGTCAATATTTTAAGAGAGTCTCTCTCCTCCGCCGCTCATCCCCTCGCCACTCTCACCCTCTCTGGCGCTCTGCGCTCAGTGTGGGACCGACACATTTACATAAGATTTCCAGAAACACGAAAAGCACATTCCCAACATAAATTTGTTGTGAGCGTGTAACAAGCTCACGGCTGTGTTTGGCTCAATCTCTGGCCCTCGCAGTCAATTCAACTTAGACACACACATCACACTCCTCTACAGCAAAACATACCATGGACACACACACACACACACACACGTAAACCACACTAATAAGCTTAACATAACAGAGAGCAAAGGCACAATTTACATTTGTAAACACGTTCCAGTTTTTTTCTTAACTCTCCATTGTCTCTTACACTCGGCACTGCTTCTCTCTGGTCCTCTTCCCTCCCTCCCTCCGTCCGTCCCACCACGGCAGTGTTGACTGACAGTCTCTCATCGGGGAGGCTTTCTGACAAATGGGGCCAAATGGAGTCGTGCCACTGTTGCTGCTGGCCCCAAGTCAGCTCTCTGAGGTTATTGCTTAGCTCTTGCTCTTGCAGCGTTATTTATATCCACCAGTTTTGAGTGTTTGATGGACTTTTCATGTGTTGGTTAGGGAAAGCTGTGAATCTAGCTGCGTTTTCTTATATTCCGGGTTTGCAAAAATGAACATCCACATTTATTTGATGAAACGATACCATTCGAGAAAAACGCTGAATTACCGGATTTCTGAACTCGGTGCGACTTGACAGCACAATGAAACAGCCGTAGAAGAGCAGATAAAGAAAAGACAATGCTCGAGATATGTTCTCGCACTTTTGGAATAGATGACGTTTAACTTCTTTGTTTGTTTAGTTTTTTTCGCCTGTGTAAATCTGAAATGGAGTTGCTTGGGAACTACGTGTGCAAGCGCCGGAGTTTGAAGCAGCCCTTTTTTTCCTGACTCCAAGAAGCTTTTAAATCTGTACTCCGCTCTGCTGCCGTCAGTTGTCACTTCAGTGCGAATCATCACGACCCTCCTCCGCCCCGTTCACCTCCAGCGTCCAGGTCTGAGCTCACCAGAAGCCTGTTCATTTTTACATCTATCAAGATGTCAGCCGTTTTGGACCTTAATACAACCACTGACGGGAGTGTCTAGACTCAATCAGGAGGGGAGCCTTCCTACACTAAACACAGCATGATTAACCCCTTAAAATACTCTCCAAAGACTATTCATTTCTCATCTTTATTGTGCACATGTCAATAAATACCAAGTTGCTCCTGATTGAAGACACTTGAGTCACTGTAAAAGAGCGGAGTAAAGAGAGCTGGGGCTAATTATGATCTATTTGCCAATTGTTTCATGGTGGTTTCGTACCATAAACAGACCAATTACAGAACTACAATCGAAAAAGAAACTGTGATGCTCAGCAGAAGGCCACTCTGGAGACAGACATCTTGGTGTGTCATCTTCTGACTGTCTCCTTCGTCAATCAAGCAATCATTTGTATTCTGGCATCGGTTTGATTTGCTTTGGATCGGACAAACCCAAAGAAAAGTTGAGTTGAGTTCTAGAGGCTTCTTAGTTCCTTGGATAATCTGGCTGAAAGGCAAAACTATAAAAGCATAAATCCTTTCTGAAAAAAGTCCCATCATAGTTATTCTTAGTCATCCAGACAAAAGTTACCAGAGGCTGGCTTTTTGAAGTCGCAAACATGGCGATCACAGCAAGTGGCTCTAAGGAGTGAAAGCATCCTGAAATGTACAGAGGAAGAATTGAAACCCGGTTGTTCCAGCAACATTTATCCAAAAATGTAGTGTGGAGTCAACACCTGTGCGTCCTTGACCTCCTCAAAGAACCACCTCGTCAAGTTTGTAGTAAATATATACAGCTCGACAAAGCTTCTAAACATAGACCACTGAGGTCTTCTCTCTTTGTCCTTCATGCCTCTTTGGCTTCAAGCTTTTTCTTTCTCATTCCGAGTTTCTCTCTGAAGCACCATCCATTATGCAAATCGCCACAGCGATCCTCTCGTGTGGCTGCAAGGCCGAGCGCAAACGTGTGTGGTTTGTTTTTTTGTTTTTTTTCCCCTCCGTCTTCAGAAACATCCGCATTTTGCAACAGATAGCATCAAACAAAAGCACGGCGGCGAACTCCTGTCAAGAGCGACCGCTTGAGATACATTTGAGAAGAATTTTAAAGCCGAGTTGAAAAACGCTGTCAGTCTCACAAATCTGACATGTTTTTTTTAACCTTGTCAGTTTCGAATACTTGGTATTTGGCACGAAAACATTCAGTTCGTTTGTGAAGGCGATGCTTCTATAAGTATAACTATAAAAACCACAGGTCTACCAGGGCTGGTTAAGAGAAGCCTGCACCACAACGCACACGGTTTGTTATCGCAAAACACCCCTGACGTTCTTTTCCAAACAAACTAATCCAGTGCCACTCGCCTTGACTTCTGGAGGGGCATGACAAACAGCATGCCTTTTATTTGCACTTGCTCATATTTTCTTAATGCTTCCAATAGTGCCAGAGCAGTAGGGTCAGAAGCCCATTAGAAAAGAGTGACTATGTGGAACATTAGCATAAAGCTGCTGTAGACAGGCTGGCTGCCCTAAATGAGGAAGTCTGCTTTAATTTCCGGAGCCATCAATATCCAAGAAACCGAAGCGACATTAAAATCAATACACAATCCGCCCCTGCTGTATATGCACTGTTCTTACCGCCGTCTGGCCGGGGGAGGTGTTGTAAAAGGAACACAATCACAATAGTTTATGCAAAACTTTGTAACTCAATAATTACAGATGGGATGTTTTCCTCCACAGCCGTCCCTCTTTGGGATTTCAATTAAAAATGGTTAGTGATGTTTAAAGGTTTTAATTAAGCGAGTCCCCAGGACTCAAAAAACGGGACGGGGAATGGGTCCACAATAAAGAAAACAAAATTGTAGTGTCCAACTCCAGACGTTTAGTTATATCCATCTTCGGTGAAAATGAAACAAGTTAAATCAGTGACACTTCATCGAGACATATGTTACGTTATTTTGTTTGGTTCTGGTCGTGAATGCAGCATCATTCAGAGTTGATATTTCTTAACAGTGGCCATGTGAGTTTATTTACCAAAATCAAACAAAATAAGCAAAAAATGTTTTACGTTTCTAAAATGTTCAAGGACTTATAATCAGTGTTTTCACAGAAAATTATCACCCGACTCAGTAGCTCCCCTTGAATATTAAAAAGCTTTATAACTATTGTTTGGCCGTCCAATCACATAACTTTTACTGATTTAGTTCACTCTCACACCTTTGTTTTTCAGCCCCAGCATGCAACTACTTTCTGCAACAAAAAAACAAAAAAAACAAAACCCTACTGTTTGACTACCTGCTCAGCACCAAATAGCAGACACGCAAAAGTTATTGACTCGCTGCTGAACACAGTGGAGCATTTAGTGGCCGCTAAAGAGCCAGATGTTTGCCTCAGGAGTCCAAAAGCAGAGCTAAAATAAAAGTAAATAACGGACATTACAGTCACCTGTTGGCCAGAAACACATCTCCTAATGAATGATAATGATAATGTTGCTCTGGAACTGCTGGACATCTCAATCAGAAACTGTTTGCTAACGAGGTGAAATTTTTTTTTTTAGCTATTAGCTTAATGATTTGGGTTTTTTCCAGGTATTTATCTCAGTTGAGTTACAGTCTCACCTTTAACCTCAAACTCAATCACCTGAAAATCTTAAAAAAAAAAAAAAAGCCATTAAAAGAAGCTGGATGAACCTGAATGATTTCACTTTGCCTAAATATCTGTCCACCAAAAGGTTTCAAATGTAGACTTGCTTTCCAAATGAAACACGCCCACCACACACACGCAAACATGTTTACAGCTGAATAACAGGACAGACTAAACATGTTTTTTTTTCACCAGTCGCTAAACACTTTAGACAGCACTCATCTGCTGAGTGGCTGAGTGAAGAAAGTCTCTTGTACGCCAGAAGGAACTCGACTAAACCTTGGGAGCCTAGTGCAAGATAGTGTTTCCCCTCTTAAAACTAGATTAAAACTCATAAGCTGACATCCCAGTTGCTAAATTTAAACACTCTGTACCACCCAGCGCAGACGTCTGGCAAGATTTTAGCACATGACAACACAAGCAAGAATAAATCTTTTATTAAAAGCTGAGCATTCTTCGAGACAAAGCCCTGCGGCGCTTTCACCCACAAGACCGCACTTTCATCTGGATGAAATTTTGGGAATTTCAGAAGTGTAGTCAGAAACCCAAACTGGCCTCAAAATGGAAAATGAGAGAAAAGCCCCTTGTTTTTCACAAAAATGTCTATAGTGAAAGAAGAGATCTGGTTTGATCCCCCTGTCTCATAAAAGCTCCGGCCAAACACACACAAAAAAATGTCCCTGTGTTTTCTCCTCCAGTACATGAGCAGGCATTCAACCTTTCCCAACTAGGACAAAAACATGCAGACCTATTTACATGTCAATGAAGGCCATGGTTAAGGACTTTTCTCTGCCTCTCACTTTGTACTTTGCTCCCTCAGACCCCTTCTCATCTCTGTGAGATCCTGCAGATGTGTGCTCCTTTTGATGCCTCAAATAGGTCCAACTTCTTGTAGAGAGAAATACTCCTAGTGGGATTACGGTTATGCTTTTACGGTGCTTTTCATTTCAGTTGGTAACTCAGAAGTTCCCGGTTAGAAATTTCAACTGAAACAACCGGACAGGTAGGGCCTGTAGCCAGCCACCAGCCAAGTCGAGTCCATCGTTGAGTGTCTTACACCATTGGCACTAGTCGGGCCCTCATCAGGAGGAGTGTCAAGTGTGCAGAAGCAAAAGTAAGCAAAAAGAGAAAGAATGTCCCTTGAGCCTGTCGCTGTAGTATCCACAATATCAACTATTTAGCATAGTTTCTCATTATTTTTAACCTCCATCTCTTCACCAGTACCATTTGCAACTTTTGACCAGTCTGATGTTTTCCCTTTTTAAATGACGAATACAGACTACCGCCACCTGGTGGTCAGTCTTTGTAGCATATTCAAATGCGTCGCCACTAGCTCTTTGTCGACGGTTTGGAGTGTCAATCTCTAAAATGTCTAAATCCAAGATGGCTGCCCCATCAACAATAAGTTGAATCTGTAGAATATACCAATAAAAGCACTTGCGTCTTATTTGTGTCACATTAAACCAGTCTTACACGCAGCACTGTCAAAACTTTTGTTCTACTGTGTTTGTACGCGCAAAAAGGCCACATAATGAGTGTTATCTCCAAAAGAGCAAAGCACAACAATGGTCGTCCTGGTGGCCTCCATCTCGGTTTCCCAAATTGCTGTACTGGAACGTGGTTAACTCAGGTATGACGTCATTCCCTGTTCCAATTTCCGAGGAAGTTGGAACACAGCATTACTCACGAGAAACCTGGATGGTGCGCTGTCGTACCACAACTCCAGACTTATGTAATAAAACTACAGATGTAGACTGTCTGACGTTTGAGTTATTGGAGTGAGCACTTTTATATTGGCTCGTCTGACAGCGATACCACTCAGACTATTACTGAAGCACTGCGCAGCTCAAGCATCAACAATCCTCAACAATCCTCAACTTCCACATAAAAAAAACAGGATATGGGTATCTGCAGTCGCAGTGCGTGGGCTTCCATATCCAGCTTGATGTAAACAGAACATCAACATCTACTTTATGTGTAAAATATGCAAAGCAACGTGTGATATATGAGAAAAGCATGCATATAAAACGCACAGCAAGGATTTGCTCTGAGATTAGTTACAAACAACAACAGCAACAGCAATGATGTCTGTGTGCATGAATGTGTGTGTGTGCGAGTGTAAATTGATGCCTACGAGCCTCAGGAAGCGTGAACTCCTCCTGAGGCTTGCGAGCCTGAGGTGAGAATGTAATCGGATGATACCAGATTATTGCCCTTTCTACTCACACTTTTCTATTTATATTCTCTCTGATATCTTCGGGGCTGCGAGCATTGACAGACGCTGGCTGGCTGGTTGAGGAGAAGACGGCAGTCGACCGCTGTCCGGAGCCGACGCTCTACGTTAGGAGACCTTGTGAATGTGAAGGTGAGAAAATGCTCAACTGTTCTCGCATAATTGGGTAAGATTGTTAACACAAAGTATCGCATCTCTAGAGATGGATAAAAGTGGTGAGGTCTGGACTTGAGGAGTTTTTCTTTCCCCTTTTCTTTGTCTCTCCGTCGTGGCAGAAGGCCCAGTGCATAAAGCACTGTGGCTTAAGACGCTGGCGAAAAGAAACTATGGTCTCTTGGAAATATGTTCTCTGTTGACTCATTCTGTTAACCACATTCTTCATCAGCGGCACAGCAGAAGTCCTTCCCATCGGCCATGAAGACAAAACACCGTCTTTTCTGGCCCACTTAATAACACTCCCAATTTTTTCTGCCTTTTAACTATCTAGTTTAGGCTCGAACATTTGGAGCGGTGGAGAAAAAAACAAAAAACAGAGGCAGCGGAAAATGAGGGGGAAGAGAAAGAGTGAGCACTCTCACTGGCCTACAGTGCAGTCCAGATCCCCCTGGATTTATTTGTGTACATAACTCTTTCTCTTTCTGTCTCTCCCCTTCTCTCTCCCTCTCCCGCTTTCATTCTTTCGTGCAGCGCCGTGGCTCTAACACAAACACCCACATGCTGCAACCGCTGAACGGCATACAAATACACAGATTCATGTAACCTTCAAATTATCTTGCTGCTTTTGAACAGAAATGGTACACCCACGGCCCTCGCATCTACCGCAGTTAATTATTCCATTCAAAAAGGGACGAGAGGAGAGCTTCCTGCTCCACGGAGCTCGCACCAAAAAACAGCCACATGCAAGATGGACAGAGGACAGAAGGCGTAGTCCAGAGAGACATCATTCAACGTGCAATTCTGAACTTTCTCAGCTACAGCAAATCCCAAAATCTTATAATCTTGTTTAAGTAGTCAGGGTCCTGTTAAAGCAATAGGGCCATTGGAGCAAAATGTCATTAGCAGGCTGTTGATTTCATCACATTGCCATGTAACACCCCTCACCCCTTAACCCCCTACCCTCTAGAACAGACTGAAGTCCCATTCATCTGACCACAGAGGCCCTAGTCAATGGTTAAAGAGCCAAATGGAGAGCCTGGTCATATTAGCAAGCTAACGGGAAAACCACGTGACCCGACTCCCTTGTTCAGCAACATGCTCTTCAACTTTTTTTCCACGGTGTCAATCCCATCTCATCTTTTCGATTCTCACACTCACCATTCTGTGGCTCTGGTTGGGTGCTGGTGTCGGGGTCCATGTTAAATTCACAGGGTGATGAGCGCCCGGATCAACACACCCATATCCCGCGGCAAAGTCGACTCTGCAACTGAACTCCCAACTACTGAAACTGTTCCTACAACTACTGGTGTCGTTTCTACTGCCGTCCGCTATCCGCCGTTCTCTCCAGTCAGAGCTGCTGGCTCTGGTCTGGCCCCTACAGCCTGCCAGCTCAGCTCGGCTCAGGCTTCTACCGCTGTGTTACATCTGTCTGAATGAGCCCCTCTCTGGAGAGTGGGGCGAGAGAGGGAGTGAGTGAGAGAGCATAACGTAGCACAGAATGGGAGGGAGGAGAGAGAGAGAGAGAGGAGCAGTTTCCACATTCTGGTGGTGGAGAGGGAGGGAGAGAGAGGGAGAGAGCGATATGGGTGGAGAGGGTTGTGGCAGTGCTGAATGTTTCCACTTTGATCAATTTTTCACCATCAGCATATTTTTTATTTTTTTTCCCATCACGACAAGAACTGAGCAACATCAGTTTGGAAAACATTGTCATGCTAGAAGAATTAAGGAACTTGTTCAGTACTCAGTGCGATAACAATGGGTGGACTCAAGGACTTGACATAGTTGTGCTGGCTTGGCACGGTTTCCACTCTCACTTTAATTTGGCACACAAAACAGCACATGCTGCTTAAGCTGACGTGAATTAACAGCTTGTGCGGCAAGAACATTAGTGCTGCAATTAACGATTATCGTCATTAAAACTTGTTTAGGCTATTAAATGTAAAATACAGTGGAAAAATGCTTTCCAAACTCTCACAGAGCTCAAGGTGACATCTTCAAATTTGTCAACAAACCTCCAAACCCAAAGATATTGTTCTGCCAACACTCAAAAGACACTGGAGGGGATTAAAGTTTGGCAGCACTGATGGTTGAATTGGTGACGTAGATGTGTGTGTTAGCGTAGCAAAGAAACAATTCACCTGAAAATCAAAAATACCCGTTTTTTTCCTTGCCATTTATCCATCTAGACCGTTTTGGTGTGATATTGCAGTGTTTGAGCTATAAGCTGTAGAAATGTCTGCCTTCTATATAATATATATTCATATAGAACTAGATGGCTTGTGGTGGGCAACGTGCTAAAAACAATACATCTGAAAAACTCAACAGCAATGCGCCTTTCTAGAAATCATGACATGAATACACAAGATAATCCACAGGCCTCTTTGTGGACGGGTTTATGAAGGATCTAGGCCTCTGCGTTTTCAGAAACAACGTGCATTACCAAGTAGAAGGAAGTGTGAATTTAATCATGGACGATGGATGGAGGTGTGCCATCAGTGTTTACGTCCTACGCAGTCATGAACACGAGTCTCCCGTCAATGAGTGGAGGCTCACGTTCGTCTATGCAGTATAATATGATTAGCGGGTGTAACTAGGTAGAAAGAAATCGTTCCTACATGAAACGCCTCACAATAAGGTCTGTCGATTATCTTAAGCAGGCAGGTAGTGATTTCTGAAAAGAGACATTGCTGCTTTTTTGGCGCTTTAAGCATGACAATCCAAGTGCCATCTACTTCCATTGTATTCCTGCCAAGGCAGACATCAACCACAGCTGGGGGTCAGCTGTGGTGAGTGGCAGCTGTGGCAGACGGGAGGTAGAGCGATCATCCTGTAATCGGAAGGTTGAGGGTTCCCAGTCTCCGTGGTGCGTTGTCCTTGGGCAAGATGCTGGACCCCAAATCTCTTCTGTGAGGCTGTTAAACCATAGTGATTGCTAATGATGAGCAATAACAACTCTTCTAGCGTCGACCACCAGCGTATCAGTACGCGTGTGTGAATGCCGACTTATAAAGCACCGTGAGTATTTAAACTAGAAAAGGGCAGTAAAATGCAATCCATTTATCTCAACACTTGATATCTCCAAATAGGATATCAAATATCATTCAGTTGGTGGTGAAATGTCCTTTTGATTTTACTTTTGCGTGTCCATATATTTACCCAATTCTAGCTCAATAGCTCTACAACTTGCTCACATACCAGCCTTGATGCTTCTGTCAGCAGCGTAGCTCGGCCAAATACCTTGAAAAACAATTTAATCTCAACTATTCCAGGTTCTTGATAGCTCCCCATATTTGAAATGATTGGAGTTCAACTTTATCAAAAACTGTAAGACAAGCCAAAACAATCTATCCAATTATTAAGCGGTGCGTTGGCAGGATAGACTGGAGTTACTGGCACAAAGTCAACAAAGTCAATTCTGGCCAATGATAGCCAATTGCCATTATAAATTTTGAGTAGAGAAATGGACCTGGTTAAGCTAAACATTACAGAGGGAATGTTAAAATACTTAATATCCATGTGATGCAATATTTTGGCTACAAGGCATGTTAAAAACATTCCACAGCCTTTGGTCGGTCATCCAGTCCTATTTAATCCCATCTGAAGTGTTATAGCTTTACCGGAAAAATCTATGGAGAAAGTAAAAAAACTGGAAAATAGGGCAGCATATGCCCCAGCGTCTTTAAAGAACTGAGAGATGAGAACTTTTCCAAAGCAGCATCCAGAAGAAAAAAAGAAAAACTTCCACCTCGGTAAAATTAAGCGTAGTTGTTCTGGTGGGAGCGCAGCAGCGTCTCCGTCTCAAGCATGTTTGTGCCAGAACCTCGACTAGTTCAAAAGAACAGAGGAGGCAGCCGCTCACAATTCAGTCGGAGGATGAGACGAGATGAGAGCGCCCTCTGATTCGCTCTGGATTCCTATTCATCTTAGTATAGTTTTTATTCATCACGCTGCTTATTTAGAGCCTGTGTCACACAAGGACAAGAGCAGGTGGGGCCTACGCCAATGAATAATTTAGTAAAACATAGAGCGGGAGTGTTTGTAGTGCTGTTGATGAGGAACGTGGTTTGAAAACCACGCAGG
>OMLP01022979.1:37206-59168 GCA_900302685.1 Spondyliosoma cantharus | reverse complement strand
ACACACACACACACACACACACACACACACACACACACACACACACACAGATGCAACTTTAAAGGTTAGATACTGAAGAGGGGACTGGAACATGTATTACCGTTTGGTTTTCAGGGATAAATTCAATAACAACTCTTCTGTCACTAGTTGTTCTTTGTTCATGCAAAATATTATTTTTCCAGTAAACACTTGAAGGGTGTTTTAATGAACCTCTAGCACCATCTCCCCCCAGCACTAAGCACCATCACCTGTAGTCGTCCGGCCAAAATGTTCGTTCGGGAAAATGCCACGTAAATACATTTATTAACAGCGTGTTAAATAACCTCATACTGTGTGAGATGTTGCCAAGACAACCTAAATACAATCTTATATGATGCATTTGCTTGGTAGTGTTTAGTCGTGCAGCGTGTTTTCCCTCTCTCTTCATCGAGCAATTTCTGCCCGAGACAAAACCTATATAGACACCAGATTCAAAAGCCAAATACTCCAGCAACAGCCCTTAACAACAGTCAACACGAGTCAGAAATGTCGAAGGCAAAGCAGACATCTCCGAGCGACAGTACAACAAGTGCTGCAGCCCAGTACAGCAGGACAACAGGAAAGCGTGAATTTCTTGCTCCTCAAGAAATGGAAGTTGTAACCAAAGTCAGACTTCAAGTACAACTCGGCAGCTGATCACACCAAGATGCATCGCTAGAGACACCTTACCAGCAAAACCCGCTCGCAGTTCTTGGACACAGTTCAGTTAGAATATTCTGAACTTTTCACTGCATCTCACAGAGTCGCACCATTCCTCAATGTTACACCATGTCTGGACAACTTGTCCACACAGCCGCACACACACACACACACACCATCCGGGCATAGAAAGGTGGACAGAACAGACAAAATGTTCTGTAAAATTTGCGAGGGTGCAGGTAGCACAAATCAGAGCAGTTTGTGTGCGTTTTATCGCTGTTTAAATGCATGCCATGTATGGGAATTTTAAGTATATGTCCAGTGTTTCTATATGAACTGAACTCTGAGAAATAAACAGTTTTATTGGCCATCAAACAAAGAGTCTTGGTAAACTCTGCTCGGGGCTGTCGGTGAGCGTGCACAAGAAGAGACTCCTGAGCCTGCCGCTTTAGCATCTATAATTTCACCCATTTAGTTTCTTTTCATTTTAGCCTCCGCCTCTTTGCCAGTGCCATTTGCAACCTTTGGCCAGAAAAGCATACTGGCCTACATACTGCAAAATGCGACCAGATGTAGGACATCCTTTTGTGCCACTGGCATTTCTGCTACAGAAGCGCTTTAATGTTGCGTGTGATCTGTAAATGTCCCTTTTCATTGCTGCTAACTGCTGAATTCAAATCCAAATGAAACTGACGTCAAGTTTCATGACTTGTGTGAAACATAAATTTGGCCAAATACCTGAACAGCTTAATGTATCATAGTTATCATATATTCGGCTCAAATGAGCCACTGTATATTAATGCATTGTAATGTATTCTAGTTAACATGCAGAAAAATGTAGCTCCACTATGGAAATCCGAATCAGCAATTCAGAAATTGTCTTCCATCATCACCATGGAAAAGTTTCAGATGTCGCTGGCAGAGTTGCAAAGATACCCTGTAATTAGTGAAGTGGCTGGCAGACTGTGTTATATTATTTTAGCCTCCGTCTCCTCTCAGATAAACAAAATCAACCTAATCATAGATCCAGAGTAATGATGTGTCTTATTTCTCATCATCATGTCAGCACGTCTGTCAGTGAATACAGATTACAAACCTGGATGCACACCCTGAACGCTGTGTTCTCACAGATGATGTGTGTGTGGTTTAGCACCGGGCCATCACAGTGAAAATCTCTTCCCTGTATTTTTTTTTTTACAGTCAAATTTGTGCTATGCAGAGAATGCTGACTCACAGCCATGACTTTGAGGAGACAGACGCTGCTGCTCATAACTCAGCGTCAAAGTCCTCATCAGACTCTCAGCAAGACTGTGACCTTACTTGGGAAATATAGGATGTGATAGGAGGAGACGAGAGTCCAAAACAACATGACTTAATGCTTTAGGGTGGCAATACTTTGGAATTCCATCCTGTTTTTTTGGTGACACTTTGGAGGTGGCAAAACAAACTACTGTTTTAATAAAGAAGTTAAGCAAGCATGTTTCCCTATTTTTCTGTTAGCAATTGTGATCTAGTATTTTACTCCACACGGCGTGACTCTGCAGACAGCAGGGCTCAGCAAAGGCAGGAACACACTGGCCCAACCGTTGGACGTCTGAAGCGTTTGGGGAGACGAGGTCGGGAACAAGTATGTACGCCGTGTTCAGCTGCGTTGGAAGCTTTCGGTGCCGTGCGGACTTTGTCTGCTCCGATTCAACATGCGAAGTCTGAGGAAGGTTGGCTGTCGGCCGTCTGAGCCACTGGATTCTCTGATTGGCGGTGTGCTAGCGAATCAGCGCGGTGTGTGGGAGGGGTGGAATACTGTGTGCGCTTTGTTTTTCTCTGCACTCCGTTCCGTCATTCCCTGTTTTCAGGTTTTGGAGTACTGGCACTTTAGGACGAATTAATCTGTGTTCGTTTGGTAACGCCTCACTGCATGTTCAGTATGCAGCTGTTTTTGTCTGAAATAGTTAAGTTTCGTTTTAATCGAAAGTAAATAGAGTTGCGTGCATAAAGCTCTAGTCCAGCATATTTTTTTATACACAACAGTAGCGCCACCCGCTTACTGCATCTCGCGCAAGCGCAGAACGTACACGCTACTGTGGAGTTGGCAGCACGTCGAGGCGGTGTGTTCGATGCAACTTTTCTGCCGAATGGGTCAGACAAGAGGCAACAGAGTGGTCGAATAAAGGCAGTTGGCTGTTGGTTTGAGTATTGGCGGTGTGTAGCGGCCTTAAGAGGGGTTGGGTACCTTGCTAAGAGGTTGGTGGTGTGCAGCCTGTCATCTGTCATCATAAAACAACATGTGTTCATACCTGCAGGCACATATAGTATTTCAAATGCTCTCATATTGAATCAGTTCGAATTGAATTGGGAGATGCATATCGTCCAAGCCTTATTTATGACCATTGGGTTCTCATTCCACAATAGCAGACGTTTATTTATATGAGAACCGTCAATTTTGTTACGTTAAGTAAAATAAACTATTACCAGAGGAGTGAGGAAAAGTCTTTTAAATATATGTGCTCATGTCAAGCAAAATACATTTGTAAATGCTTTAAACTACTCACTGATCTAAATGGCTCCCTCTAATGGTCTAAAATAAAATCACTGTTTAAATAATTCCCTCTTGGAGCTCTGCAGAGAGCATGCCTCTGATCCCTGCACAGGGCTTCATTAAAGCATTACTGTGGTCACAAAGAACTACACAAGAATGTTGGTTTAACAAGTCTCACAAAACATTGTCGAGCCAGACATTTAACAATAACACTGTCCAGCCAAACTCTCTCAGGGATAGAGGGCAGCGATACCTCAGGAAACTAAATAAAACCTGAAGTTGATGTTCTGCTCGGTACTGCAAGATAATGTAATGACAGCGTGACAACAACCTTTGCACCCGCTGATATAAAAGGTGGGCCGTATTGAGTTGCATGCCAGCTCACAACCCAGCAACGGTAACTGCGGGATACAAAGGCTTGAATGTCAAACCTCAGTGCCACCTAGTGTCTCGTTCGGCCGGCCTCGCCGTGTGTGTTCATCCTTACAGACACATCCACAGACTTCACCAGCTTCTACGGAGCAGCTCCATCTTAAGTGCATTCACATCCAGAGATTAATGGTTTTATATCACAAGCACTGCATGATTATAAAAAGGCAACACGACACCTGCCGTTGAAAAGGAGACCCAAACATTTTCTTTTTCAGAGTCTGTCTCAGTGGTGAGGATTAAGTGCAGTGAAGTGCTACGGAGCAGCAAGCTCTCCATCTAGTGGATATGAGGTAGAAGAAAAGAGCACCAGCAATTTTAAAAAGGGCTCAATTTGGCACGTGAGCGATGCAATGGCTCACTTGCACGTCTGAGCGTTTGACTGGTTATGTCACTGAGGAGCAGAGAGAAGTTAACTTTGACTTTAAGCTGATTGTTGGACAAAGAGGATAGTGGAAAAAAAAAAAAATCCAGTCAAGTCATTAAAAAGCAATAACTTCTACTGCCTCCAGAGTCTCAATAATAAATTATATTTTTATATGTCCATGTTGAACCAGTGTTAAATATTAGATTTCCAGGTTATTAATCATTCTTATTTAATTAAATGGTTTCAAGAAAGCAATTAAAGTATTCCCAGTGTCTGGATTAGTGTGTCTGCGTGTGTGTCTGTGTGTGTGTGTGTGTGTGTGGTGCATCCTCATCACTGCAGAGGTATGTCCTCGGGCTACTCACCGCTCTCGGTGGACAGCTGGCTGTGGTATTCTGGAAACTGTGTCTCAACTGGAACGCTGATGGTGCGTCGCAGGAGATGGACCTTGCATGACGCAGGGCGCCTCTCCTGCAAAAACAAGGGACGGATCTGTTGAGGAAGAGAGAGGGAGAGGAGGAGGAGGAGGACAGGGACACAGAGCAAGAAATTCAAGACGGATAAAAAGGCTGAATGAATGACAACAAAAACGGCACAGATACAGAGCAGGCACAAGGAGCAGGAAGCACACAAAAGGAAGAATGAAGGCTAACAAGAAGAAAGATGGTGTCTGCAGGAAATACAATAGTCACCGAGGCTCCTTATCTGTGTTGTTGTGGATATTCCGGTCACCATGTTTAATGCTGTGTTGGGCCAATGGTGCACAAAAGCCGTAGAGCTTCTGATAAATGACGAGTCATTGGACAAAACAGAAGAGACATTAGCAGCACATCAGTCTGTGTCAGCCCATATCTTCCTGTAGCTTGCATACCAAATGTTTGGCTCCTAAAGATTAAAACAGACAAAGGGAGAAGGATGGCTGTGGTGAGAAACTGTTGACTAAAAGAAAAAAAAGGGGAAAGGGCCTGCTGTCCTCCACGAGGGGCGATAATGGCTTATCGAACACCCTCACACCTCTCGACTCAACGCGGCCCCGTGTCCGTCTTGTTTTCTCCATCCCTCCGTTTCCATGCCCGTCTCTTATCTCTCCGTGTCTCTTGATCGTCACCTCTTTACTCGCCTCATGAGGCTTTGGGGTTTAAGGACAGCGCTCACTTACACCGCCTCTGACGCAAAGACAATGTCTGGTGGTCTGAGCCATAATGACTAAGCATTACGAGCTGTAATTTGAGTCCCACTATTCGCCGCAACAGTTCTGTCTGGGATACGGTCTAGTACTGTAACGGCCGGGATATCTGGCCTCCAGGAACACTTGTCTTGGCCGGGGATTGGATTTTATAATCTTCAATTATTATAATACACAATAATTTAATAATGATTTAATTCACTCACACATCCAAATACATTTGTAATGCTCAGTGACAACTTATTTCAAGAGTGAGCGTTAGAAAGAACCTACAAATTAAAATACAGATATGGATCATCCAATACTCACACCCATATACACATATATGTATATTGGCCTTCTTAGTGTCAAAAATTCTAAATAACCAGTGCTACAAAGTATTTAAGTACAATTTTGATGTACTTTTACTTTGAATATTTCCATTTTCTGCTACTTTATACCACCACTACACAACATTATGGAGACAAATATTGCTGTTTTTACTCGGCTACATTACATTGATCTATATAATTACTATACTGCAGATGAGATTATTCAGTGTGGGCGGGACACTGAGTGAGACCACAGAGTGCTGAGGATGCTGCATCAGAACCGACGAAGCGCAACTTTAAAATTAATTCATCTATTTCCGTTTTTTAAATCAAAATTCATTTCATTTCTATATTTCATTTATCCTCACAAAGAGTGCTACACAGTTCGTCTTTCTCTATTTGCAAACTAAGAGTTAAAAAGTTTCAATGAGTTTAAATATTAAACTGCAATTGTTTTGTTGAGATAAGAAACTCATCCGTCTCTTGTTCTTTTTGAAAGGGTTAACAGATGATAACTTCAGGAACAGTGAAGTGTCTTTTCACTCTCTGGTTACCCACTTAAGATACTGTAATTGCTTTTGCCATGGATGTAAGCACTGACTTGATTACAACCATAAAGAAAATGAGCTGAGCCCACTTTTAATTGAGGCAGAAATCAAAGTATCCTTAATTTGATACAGTTTTAATTTTCCCTCCCTTGTTAGAAGTACCATAAAAAACTTTTTTTTATATCTTTCATCATGAGCCCCCTCTACTGGCAGTCATGCAAACCTTTGAGAGTAATGATCTGAACATACCGAGTGGGCTTCATGGGCCCGTGGAACAACGGGAGGATTCATAACAAGCTGAAAAAGAAAAAAGTCCAAAACCCTAGAAACCCTTCTGGAATCACAACTTTCTTTCAGTTTTATTACCTTCATATTGTTGCCCTCCAGACACGCTGGCATTCGCACTGAATCTTGAGATTGTTTTCCCTTTGTGCGCAGTTATGCGTTCCCTCTCTGAACTCCTCCTTTTTATGTTTGATTTTTTAGTTTGTGGAAGCATTAATTGTGTTACGATTTACAGAAGTGTCACACCGGCTCAACAAATGGCCAAGAGCCTCTTTACCTTTGGCAAACAAGAAAATACATCATTAAGGAAGCATTCTTTGACAAAAGACAATATCTGCCCACACTGTTAATATTTGTACATATTATGAATATACGATTCTATTTTCTATTTCTCCTCCAACTCTTCTTCTTACCTTTTTATTATATTGTTTATTTTTTGCTATTATTATTGTTATATTGAACTGTGTGACGCACAAATTTCCCTGATTCCGACATCGCGGTTGGATGTTTGAGTACAAGACGAGATAGAGAAACAGACGTGCTCGGCAGAAGAACACAACTGATTGAAGAAGGAGAGACAAAAGAATCCGCCAAAAAAATAGAAAACAAAAAAAAAGTAATAAAAGACAAAAAGGGAGAAAACAAAAAGACAGAAACAAAGAAAAAAGTGTGACTGTTTACTAAAACCCCTACAGCAAAAACTCCTTCACGGCCAACAATCAATCAAAACTTTTGTGCGGGGACTCTTAAAAGTCTTTTGAACATAATGATTTCTCTTTCCTCGCTCACATTCTCGTTCTCTCTCATGTTTTCTCACTGTAGGGCATTCTCGACTTCTGCATTTTAAAAGTCATCCACTAATCCCACAAAGCAGTTGAATAGTCAATTGATCGGAGGAGACTTCTTGTCAAAAAAGGTCTCAAATACAAACGGTATGGGGAAACTAAAGCAGGTGGGATCAACCTGGGGGTAGATGAAAATAGCATATTCCTCCGTTAGCTCCGAGAGGCTGTTTACAAATGAGCTGCAAACCTTTCTGGACTAAACCGGCGGCAAGCTCGTCTGAGCTGGAGATATCGTTCGACTGCAGTGACAACGTGACTGCTGTCTTGCAGGGACAGCGGGAGTCTTTCCGTCTCTAAATAAATTAAAGTCTGTTTATTTAAGATGGCATAATGTAGAAAAGTTATGTCCCCCCTCTGCTGTTAGGACGCCATCTCAAAAGCTCCAAGATAGCCTACTATGCAGCATTATATAAAGAGTGAATAAGGACACATACATATTAGAAAATAAAGAATCTATGAAGATTTAAATATGTAGCATATGACCTTATTTCGTTAATCCATTCTTTAATGATCACAAGTTCAGTGTGCAAGGAAATAAATGTGTCAGCTTCAGACAACAAAGAAAATGGGCAAGTTTAAACCGTTCTCATTCTTTTAATATGTGGCTGAATATGAATTATTCAAGTGCATTTTAAAAGAAGAGATATTGCACTGGAGATATATTGCGTCACATGCGCAACCAGAACAAATGGGTATTCTTCTCAGGATGTTAGAGGCTGCATCTGAATCACTCTCTGACTTGTGATCATTGATTACAGGCTGCATGAGTCTAAGGAGCCTGAACTAAACTGTATTTTCACATCAACTTTGAATCAAATCATTCAACTTGTTACCAAGCAAGAAGTGTTGCAGTCGTTCTGTTGCTGAAACAACTGAAAACCCAACACTGCCATGACAAACATGACCCTAAGAAGTGCACACACATGTTCCACCTGGACTCTACATTTGCAGGTTCATACATGTAGCAGTCGATGCTCCGACCCAGTCAAATCAAAACTGTCTATCTATATCATGCCATCACACCTTCCTCTGGAGGATGCCCATTATAAGACCGTCTCATCGCTTCGACCTGCAGTTTGCTGACATCGCAGGACTCCAGCAGTGTTACAGATGACCTTTCGGAGTCTGGGTCTCTAGATGGATGCATTTAAAAAGCTGTTGTTCTTTGCTGCTGGGGGGGGAAAGAAAGCCCTGCTGTGGAAAGGCTGCCGAAGCATCGATTCAAATAATTCCTCCCTGCAATTACTGCTCTATTTCAACATGGCATACCTCAATACCGTCAGACAAAGTTTAAACTCAAGTTACACTTTTCTCCCCAAAATTCCAGTTAAAGTTGGCCTTATTCAAAAACTATAGAAGAAGGTTTTGATAAATTCCTCAACAAAATCATTGGTTTTCCACAATGTGAGTGTATCAATATCATTGAATATTGTGCTATGGATTTCAACTATACTTCCCAATCCTTGCAATTAGTCACCTTTTAAACTGAGGTCACACAAAGCTGGGACACTGCAGAGTGAACAATGCAATTCAGATTACCCTGCCGACTCCTGATGTGTTGTGAACAACAGGACCTCTAATCTCACAGAAACTTGCATAATCCTGTGTGACGCTAATCAAAACAACAGAGGCGAGGAGCTTGCTCTGCACAACCTGGCTGCTGGTGGTCTCTGGTGTGGGATGAATTTAAATGTAGAATAAATTCCCCCCTCAACACAGGATTCATTCTAGAGCTCGTGTCTCTTCACAGCTGGTAATTTATCTAATATCCCACATGATGATGTATCTTCAAGGCATTTTATAATATTAATATTTGGGAGGTCAGAGCTGGACTCAAACCAAATAATCGATTATCCAAATAGTTTGCAATTAATTTAAAAGTTGACAACCATTACATTATTTTTTGCAGCTCTTAATATGGCTGCAATAAGCTAATATCTAACAATATCCTGTCCTTGTCGTTTAATAGTGCTTGCTGTAATTATTATTATGTAAACATGATTAAAAAAACCCTAGCCGGGACACTGGATATTTATTTCCTGATTGTGTTAATGACACGTAGTTTCACAGAGTTTGGGTTGAATCCAACACGTTACAGTCATTCCAAAAACTGACTATAAAATGTGACTGATTAACAATATCTCAATGAATTCAAGACGTGGTGTAAAAATATAAAAGCAATGTCGAGAAATAGGTGGACGGCAAAGAGCTAAAAAAGCAAAGAGACGAAAGTGACAAGGAACAAATAAAAGGAGGAAGATGAACAGATGAGACAATGGTGACACAGAAGGACTTGACAGACAGAAGATTGTACTGTCTGCTCTCACCACCTCCTCCTCGTTCAGAAGCAGCATCTGACAGTCGGCAACCACACAGTACTTTTGGTTCCATGCAGTTTGCTCATCATAGGAGTGACCACGTGACATCCAGAGTCTCGATGGACACCGCACATCTAGAGATGGAGAAGGAGGTAAAAAAAAAAAAAAAAAAATCACACAGAGAAAGACATCAGTGGTGCAGGCAGAGGAAAAAGACAAAATACAAAACATTTGTTTGTTAGCTTGGTAATGGAGTGGAATAAAGAGTTTCAACAGTGACATCCTAAAAATAAGCCCTTAGGATGAGGGAGGAAGCAGGCAGCAACGAGTGGACAATAAGTACTCTTGTTTAATAGGCCCTTCATCCATGTGAGGAGAATTGCTTTTCAACTCAAAATAACTGTTTTGCTCAGCGAACACAAAAACCCTTTTTCTTGATTAGAAATGCCACTGGAGAGGTAATGACTACCCGCACGCTCTCCACATTCTTTATTCCCTCCACCTCAATCATTCTATGGATGTGTGCTGAAGAAAAGGATAAATATAAAACAACTGAGACAGGCATAAATTGGATCCTTCTGCTCCTCCAACGATGACATGACATAAATCTCAGAAATGCAATACGTGTGCTTTACCCGCACGGCAAATGCAATCCTTCAAACTCTCACACTGTAGACGCCGTGAGTGCATCAATCAACGCAGAGCATAATCCGAGGGTTTCATTACGGATCTGTTGGACTTGTTAGCATGTCAGGTGCTTGGGTCTCCACACCGTGTTCCGGAAGAAAATACATTTCCTGCTAAACTCAAACACTTGTATCATCTTCTGCAACATCCACTAGAGGCTGATGGGTGCAGTATGTGGGTCATTGTTCTGTTTTGATGGTGCGGCACATCACCACTGCTTAGAGCAAGCAATGTGTTTCATCATATGATACACAACATGCTGCTTGGATATAGCCATACTGAGATGAAAAGCCCTGAAACACGATATACTTTTTAAAAAATGATTCAAAGGAGGCACAATCCTGTATATTTCATACAGTTTATTCCAGTGTGTTGCCGTTTGAAAACTGGAGGTTTTTCATCTCATCTCGGAAACAGAATATAAAACTCAGTGTGCTTTCAGAGACACTTCAGCCGAGTTTCACAGCGAATATTCAATAGAATGAGATGTATATTATTCAAATATTGCACTGGGATTTATTGTCATGCATCTTTTAATCTCATTAACAATATTGTGGATTTACAGCTGCGGTACACTGGGTATGAATGGGTGAAATGCACACATTATGTTTAGAGTTGACCCGACCTTGTCAGCTGTGTCTCTCTGATCATTTTATCTTAGTGAATGGCTGCTTCACATTCCCAGGTAGCCTCATCGTCGCCCCATTAGAGAGAGTCACAAGTGCACAGACGCATTAATGCACAAACGCGCCGGAGATGCAGCTACCGCATCTGAACAGCTTACAGTCATGCTGTGGACAGGAGCAGGTCAAGCACACAGAGTGTTTCCATTTAGCAGAGACAGGTATTTTTATCCTGATTAAGTTACGTAATTCAGAATCATCTGCACAAGCTTTAGAATCATGAGATATGGGAGAGAGAGACAGAAATGCAAGAAAGTAGGGCCAGGCCGTATATCGGTTTCATGATCACCCTCACCGGTGTCACTGGCTAAGACATGGATTTTGCAACACTATCATTACTGTCATATGTGTTTTAGCCCATTAAAAAAAAAATGTGCTTAACTGTGGCTATGATAACATGTACTCATGGAACTTAAGTTGCATCCAGTAACTATTGGACCTACACAGAGAAGGTAAACGAGCCTCTACATCTCACTTTTTTGTTTGCAGGAGCCAACTCAAACCACTTTACCTCCTCCCACCAACCAAGGAAGTGAAGACTGAGTGGATTACCTTTATTTTTTGGATGGAAATGTCTCCACCACAACTGGAAAGCTCTTATAGCTTTCATGTGTGCTAACCATTGTAATTCATGCTCAGTCAGGGCCAGCAATGTAAAAAGCAGGATGTGCTTTGAAACTCAAGCTAAAAGGATGGATTGAGTTTACCATTTTCCATCTACAGTAGCATGCTGCAATGCAGTCAAGAGAGGCCAAAATTGAAGCCAAATAAATAATCTGAGTAGTAGATTAGATGCGGAACATTGTTTTGCCACGTCGTTCTATGTGCTACTTGATACCCCAACGCAAGCTCAGCTGGTTATGTTGTTAACGTTACGTAAAATCTCCTTCTGCTCCATGATCCTCTCCAATGTGTGTCTGTTGCTGCTATGTAAATGTACTTGATAGATAAGCCCCATGGCACACTGACTATTTTAAATAAATACACTTTGAGTTTTCTACAAATAAAAATGCTGTTGAGATGCCTAATCCTTCCCCTTTGTCTCACTCTGAATGAGTCACATTACATTTACTAATTAACCGACATTACCAGGCAGTCTCCCAGATTACATGCAAGCCCATAGACTTTATTTCTATTCCTATTTGAAGCCAAGAAGTACATCAGATTTGATTTAGAATCTATTTGTATTATGTTCTAAATATGTTCCCTTACACTGCCAACAGGGTGAAAAGAAGTCAAATAATTTCTGAGTTAATTATAACACAGCATCACTGCAAAACATTAAAAATACTGTGTGCAATTTTAGGTCACCCACCCCTACAAGAAAGACAGACAATAAGTATTTTGACTGGTGCAGTTTTTCTTGATATGTCTGAATTCATTTCCTTCAATAAAGCAAGCGGCGTGATATTCATCTGTGAAGCAGATGAGCTCTGAGTCTCTCGCTCTCGTGGCGTTAATCTCAAAACTAACATAGCTGTTCAGCATTTGCCACAATAGAAAGTAAGAAGGAAAGAATGGCAGGCCAATGCCACAGAAAAAGGAAACAACTCATGTTTATCCTTCCACTGTGCAGTATTTCTCGAGCAGGTTCGTGACAGAACTCATTGACTCTGGTTGACAGACACCCAAGGACAACTCGCTGATGTGATATAAATTATATGGATTTTTTTCCCATGGCCTTGCTGATTTATAGATCGGGGATTTGACAGGTCAGGTACATGCTCTGTTGTGAATCGATTTTTTGCAGGCACAGCTATCTGAGGTAGCAGACTGTGTGAATATAGACACTCAAACCGCCTTTTCCCCCAAACAGCAACATACTGCAGCCATTTCCACTGCTGTAAGCTAAATAACTTCATGATCAGAGATTCAGTAAAAGTATGGAATAAGTACAACCAAGGCTTGGCTAAATAACATAAGGATTATGCTAATTTTGTGAGGCTTTGGTTATTCTGACAACACCTCTTCCATCTCCAGACATCTAAGTTATGGCCAAAAACAATGATGATATGCTTCTGCTGCTATGTGCCATTTTTGGTAGCTGCAGCCAGGCCAGGTGTATTGTCCTGGATGAATGCAGACATCACCTCTCCAATCCCCCCCCAATTGTGCTCTTAGCACTGCTCTGGTTTGCTCCTATACGTGAACAGCGATACATCACCATTATGCAACTGACAGCATCTCCTCTGTATCCCAAATACAATACACAAGAGGCACAAACTGGGGCAATGTTCTCACTATCATAGCGTTACAGCAAACTGAAATTACACACAAAGCATGTGAAAAACAAAAACATCATTTTGAATTGAGAGATTCAAAATGAATATTTCAACAAGTCTGCCACAAAGCCAAAGTGACAGCTTTCCCAGCAAACGAGCTAGCTTACTAGCTTAGCAAGTTAGCTTAACCGAGCTACCTCGTTTCCCCAAAATCCTGCTAAGTGTAAAAAAAAATACAGAGCTGCACTTTAAACTGAAAATAACGTCACGAAGTTGACGTTTGTTTGCATGTTCTTACCTACAAAACGAGCCAAAGATGAAGACCGGAAAAGGTAGCTCTCTACTCCTGTAAGGGCGCCATCTTGAGACATGTTCAGTTTCACTTCTCAACGGTCAGTTAAAGATTTTTAAAATGGCGCCTGCCATCTGCTGGTGACGAATGAGATCGAGCTCGAGCTGCGTAAACAGTTCTAGGCCCCTCATGTTTTTTGCAACAGTGCCACCTACTGGGAGGAGTATGTGCCTGCAGATCAGTGAGATCTAAACGTTGCACTTGTACTTGCCATTAAAGTTACTTGTAGCTTTTAAACAGTGCGCAGACAATACCTTTACAAAATCTCTAAATACAGTATAAAGTAACATAGGCTAAATGTAAATACTGATATAAACATACATGATATGTAATATGATAAACAATAATACATGTTTACAGAGTCCTGCACGGGGCTTATTTTTCACCCGTTTCATCCGAAGTATTCGTCAACGCACTTCGGTTTCATTAAACAAAATGTACGGGTCAAACAGTTCATTTCCAACAAGCTAGCATTAGCTACCTATTAGCTTAACCTAATTGAATATTTGACGTGCCTTTCAGACTATCGTGGTAAATAGAGTCATATCATATTAAACATATCACATTAAAACGTACAGTTCGCTGTCAAATTGAAGTCAAAATAGTATTTTTATGACATTAAACAAATAATGTCATTCATGTTCAATACTCACACTCCGATCCTGTTCCATTTTGGTGTCGTAAAGAAAAGGGGGCGCTGTCGTAAAAACATAAGAGGCCCAGAACTGCGGGCCTGAAGCCACGCCCCTTTCCGGTTTGCCACACAGGACCTTATTTGGAAAAACTTTATTTGGTAATGAATGAAGAGAGACAAATACATTTTTGATCCCTTTTGAATTGTGTCGTGAATCACACATATGGTATTTGTAAATTTAAAAAATAATTTCCGAGTCAATTTAAGTTAATTAGTAAATAAATTGACACATTTAAGGGGCTGCTCCTGTATATAAGCAGCTCACAAAACTGATGAACTCTCCTTTCACATAACTGCAGTTGTCAATATGAGCAGATATATTGTGATTTTAATTGATTTTATTTTTTTTACCTTTTCTGTGCCGAGTTGGCGGCCATGTTGGTTTTGGTGACGTGTTTAGCGCGACGATGTAGTTCAACTGGGCGGTTTCACAAGATTACACAAGAGAATATTTTACTTTAATTACGACACACTGACTTTTCTTGACTGGAAAAATTATCTTGAAATATCATCTATTTTTTTGCAAAATCACATTAAAATGATTAACCTAAAAATGATCCTTTAAATAGAAAGGTACTCATGTACTACTAGATGTTAGCTAAGTATGCTAATGTTGTTCCCTTTGTAAATCCAAGCCTAGTAGCCTAAATGTTCTTTTATTGGCCTAATATTCAGAGTATCAAACACCACATGTACTCAGCAGTGATGGAGATCCTTTATTTGCAATTAGAGCAGCTCAGATAGAGCAGATCTTGATTCATTCTGTGAACTCTCCTGCAGCGTAGTATAACAAAAATGGGTTTCGAATTAGTCAAGCTGTTGAGTCAAATTCTCACACTACTTATGTAACTTAAAAATAGCAACAGCCAATTTTGCCTCTTTTTTAGGTGGCAGTAGTGAAAATTAGACATAACAGTTGTTGTGTTATTTCAGAATGATGAAGACAGTTGGAGAACAGTAAGATTAAAAAATGGATTTAAACTCTACAGAATTATTTATTTCCATGCCATGTACAGATTTTTAGGCTTAATGGCTTGAAAAAAAGTGCACATAGCTGACCTAGATTTAAACTGATCCCCAAATGTTTACAAAACCTGGCTGTGCGCCTGATATTAATTTTCTGCAGTTGTAAATGAAGTCTTCAGGAACTCTGAAGACTTCATTTCAGTGAATCTCTAGCGACCAAAGCCCCTGTATCCAATCGGACTTAAATGAGCTGCGTTTTCCCTTTTCCCTTTCCCTTTGTGTGCAACATCTGTACACAGGCTTGAAGAATTTTAAATCAAGCAATTTACAGACAAAGAGAAGCATAGAGGGGGTTCTTGAACACCTTCACCTACTTTCCAATTGAAACAGAGGGGAAAAAGGCATAACCAACCTGATGACCCTGATCAAGGCCACGAGCTGAAAAGTTCCAACAATAAAAGTTAATCTTTACACTCAGAGTGTTGCTGGAGTTTTGACCTCTTTACACAGTTAAAACTAACAAAGGAGGCACCGATACATGACACAACAGAACCTTTAGCATCTACCTGAGAGGCCATTAAGCATTAAGGCAGTTAAAAACAAAGCTCTTGGTGGATAGTCAGTGATAAACTGGTGGTGCACAAATGAGCCGGGGGCGGGGGAACTGTTGCTAAACCGTCCAATCAACATCTGCAGCAGCTGTAGAGTTCTCGATGTGCAACACGTGTTTTACATCAACTGCGTCCAGCTGCTGACAACGTGTGTCACTTAATTAAATCACAGCCTTCCGCATGAGATGAGTAAATCTCTGTACCAGGTAATTAAAAAAAAAAAAAACTCACCTGCGAAAAGGTGAAAGAACCTGCAGCAGGTCAATCTACTCGTGCCTGTTTAAAAGTTGCTGCACACTATTTTTGTACACAAACATCCTCAGTGTTGTATAAGAGGATTTTTTTTTTCAGCTAGAAGAGAAAACTGCCTGAAACCCGGCGCGGCTGAGCGATTACGGTTTTAAAATTATAACCTATCAAAAAAAAAAAGAAATCCACTTCTGACACGCCGTCTCTTTCACTTTACGCTCCGCAGAGACACATGAAAAAACAAAAAATCATGCTCTGCAACAAGATGCAGGGCGTGATGTTCCCAAATAAGAGGGCACGATTAGGTCACACATTAGCGTGCCGTCTTTGTGTCAGTACCTCCCGATTGTAGGACAGTTATGTAATCGAGCGCAGATGAATAGGGTTCAAAAGGGGACAATAGATGGTGCATTCGTTGGGACTGCGTACGCTTGTGTCCGTGAAAGCGCAGTGCCACGGCTAAGTGTGTTTCCGCTCTGCGTGTAAAAGATAAGGAGTGCTCCCATCAGATGGAAGCTGGATGCTCTTCAACTCAGGAGACAAGCGTGGCCACTTTTTGCATTTGCATACACTCACAGCCATGTCGCCGCCCCCTCACGTGTTCTTTTTACATATCAGCGGCCGACTAAGGTCAACAGCTGCACAATACCAGCGTTTTTATTCCCCTCGCTCATCGATATCTGTGGTCCGCTCCGCGACAATAAACCTCACCGTTCCCCAGCTGCCACAGCGTCCGTCTGCCAGGTAATGACAGAGCAAATATGAAGAGGCCACAGCCTAATGGCGTCAGATCGATATATCAAGTTTGGATCAGCTGCCTCACGGACTCTTATTTTTTTAAATTTGGCTTTCCTGCTCCAGCAACAGAAGACGATGTCGAGCGACGGGAAAAAATAGCGATCCAACAGGCACAAACAGGACAGATGTGAGCGCGGCGTACGTAGGCCGCCTCGCTGATCCATCAAAAAAAAAAAAAAAAAAAAACGACTTCTTTTGGAGCTCACGCTGAAGAAAAGACTGATGTTAGCGAAGTTATACATTTGACTGCTCTGAAAATACAAGAGGTTAATATTGACTTGACATGAGATAACAGTCTCTACACCTACGACTCCCACTGAATATGGATTCTGTCCTCCCAGCTGGCCCAACCAGACTTTTTTGCGGAAGGTTTTTGGAACATCGGGTGAATATTTTCTCACCGAAATACCCGCCAGGTTCAATTTACCTATTTTCATGGAACGGAAGCTCAGTCGGAGTTCACTCAGGAAGAATATCTGAATTCTCTCCCTCTCTAAAGACTCCTTAATCAGCTGACTACAGGCTTTTATACTCTCAGTTAAACCAACCAGATTTTTGCCACAATTAAAACTAATCATGTCGCTGATTGATTGAAAAACTCCACTGAATACAAGTTTAATGAGCACATGATTAACGAACTAAAAGTGTACGATCTCAGATGTACTGATATGTAATTAATATGCTAACGATACATCATTAGTGCCACAAATGACACTTTAAATACACCAGAGTGCGCTTGTCTCTACTATTTTGGGACACCGTTAAGATGCACTCTAAAATCTAATCTCATCACATATACAGACATATATTTAAAATGCAATCAAATGTGTGAAAAAGACATTGTAAGTATAATTGTTTTCAATTTGAAGGACACTTCATAAAGCTTTAAAAATCATTCCAGTTGAAACAAAGTTGGATTCGAGTGTTTTTTTTTTAAGTAGATTACTGAATTGAACTCAAGTATATTTTAGTGCATCTTAATGGTACATTCAAGCACACGAAATTGTGTTTCTGTACATCTTTAATTGCACTAACGTTCTACCATTCGCATATTAAAGCAACAGTATGTAGAAATGGGATTGTAGCTGTGCGATTTGGTGCCCCCCCCCCCGGTGCAACTCCACTGTCGTCAATACAAATTCCAGATCTGTAATGTTTGTCAAAAGCGGTATAAAAATGACGTCATAAAAATGACGTCATAAAAATGTGTCCTCAGAACTAGTGCTGTGAAGTAAACATGTATGTAACGCTGTGATCCTACCCTCTCTCTCAAGCTACATACCTACCTCCAAATACCGAATTCTCTTCCCCAGATATTGTTCTTAGAAAAACAAAAAAAAAAACACACACACACTATGCAGCAGAGGCTCCTACGACGCAACGTTTCTGCCTCTCTGGTGATGCTTCAGCCTCTTCTTACTCTCAAGAATAAGATGTTCAGCAGAGCTCTCCAACAGACGATGTGCCAAACGCAGGTTCAGTTAATCATATTAAATTTGGCTGCACCGCATTTGGGTGTGCATGTTCCAGGACCCCGATACTGTGCATGCTGGCGAATTGGAATGGCTTCTGACACCAGGAATGGGATCGCAGCCATGATTTATTTCATTAGCTGTGCCCTTTTGCTTTTCCTGCTGCACACAAAGAGTGTCTGACGGAAGCTTGTGTGGAAATCGCGGGCTGAGCGACGACACGAGGCCAAGCTCTGGATAATATTATGTCACAGTCCAAAACCTTCATCTTCTACATATTACTTGCTGCTGAATGCCGACGGTGTTCCTGGAACCTAAACCCAAAAAAAGCATAATTCTCTTTCGCTTTTGTTCCAGTCAATGCCATTGTTTGGAAGTCGTGTGCCAATCGATGTCAAGCGCGAAACATATTCGTCACATTCGGCTTGACATCCAGGAGAACTCGTCGCTGCTTAATTATCAGCCTCTGATTTCATCTGATACAAGCCGTCTTGCAGAACTTACTTTGAGATAAAGATAGGAACTGAATTAGGGAAAAAAAGGCGCCAGAGCAATGTGGTATGAACCCATCATAACCCACCGAGGAAGCGCTTCGGAAAGAGATGCGTCCATTTAAATAGAAAGTTATAAATCCAGCCTGTCTACACGCCGCTAGCTACACCAGCATGCTCCGCTGCAGCTTTGACAGATTTAGAGCCCTCGGATCCACTGTGCCGCTGATGGGGGAGCTTCATCATGTTTTCTGCTCATATAAAGCAACACGGCAAAGGCCGAGCGATAAGCCCACACGCAGAGACGGTGATTGAACTTCCTCTCGCAGCTTTTCCCCGGGAAATGCCACGCGAGCGGGTAGATGCCATGAGCTTGCCTTGGCACTTTCGCTGCCACCGATCGCAGCTTGACGGGGCAGGTTAACACAGCGAGGATGCAGATGCAAAATAAACTTGAGTTTGGTAATCTTATGTTGGCGTGGGGTGAGACGAGATTCCACAAAGCGGCACTCAGAAGTCGTACTGCCACCCGACAGCCCCCCATTTTAGACGCCGTCATGTAACAGGCACATAAAGACGGCAGAATTAAAGTTACTCTGGAACAAGATACCACTGGTACGAAGCCAGAGACGCTGCATCAACCACTCGATAGCACAATAAAGCAACCAGGAAAAGGAGCTTTTGTCAGCCAAGACATTAATATGAAGCTTGAGCAGTTTTGTCGCTCCCGGTCATCAATTAAAATTTAATCTGCAGCCCTCAGCGGGGTGAGGAAATGATCAAAGATCATCGTTCTACATATGAATGCGTTCAAGCTCTTATGAATCACTGTCACGAAACTTGCCAAGCACTCAGGAAGTGTGACGCTGGTGCGGATGCAACCTGGGCGACTGACAACTTGAGGGGTTTAGAAGTAAACGAGGACAGAAGAATGACCCGTGCCGACCTTCGTCAGCTCTCTACTACATATTTTTGCGTGTGTGTGTGTGTGTGTTTGAACAACGTTGCTGAAATCACTGTTGCAGCTGCAGAGGGAATTGTTGTGACTCTCCAGTACACCGAGAAAAGAATCGATACGAGTTCTCAAGCACACACACACACACACACACACACGGATCAAGATGGCGACGCACCATTGGGGTAATAAACAGTAAAGCAATCTTATAATTCTACCACCGCAATCGAGCAAAACACCAGCAGCTCCTCGGTGTTTCCATGACTGGTTTCACTCCGTGAGATACAAGGACAGGAGTAGATGCAAATTCAAGAAGAAGTGCCTGTGTTTGCAGTAACGTCAGAAGTGAATTTGCATCCTACTTAATTCCCATACAGCCTCCTCCCTGTAATATCACCACGGGTTAAAACTTGCTTCCTCTTATCCTGGTGTTGTGCCTCACTTGTATTTTTGGCTACACTGCGGCACTGCCCACATGACTCCTGGAGGTGCTGCTTTGCTGGCCCGCATTCGTAAGACAAACACAGTGAAAACACAGCGTACGAACACAATGCTCTATCCGTATCTTACGTAGCGCATGAATGGAGTTGAAACTCTAGTGATTGAATTAAAGTTGTGTTATCTCATTCTGCACATAGTAACTTAACAGATGTGTTAACGTCGGTGGTTTATGAGCTGTAGTGTCCCCAGTAAAGACGCCGACCTATTTCGGTCTCTTTCCCAGTGTCCTGCTGCTGCTCCTCTCTGGGTCACTCATCCTCCGAAGCAGCTCTTCACTGCCGGAGTGTCTCTTGGCTTGGCAAAGCAGACAGGCCGGGTGCAGCTATGGCAGCTGAAGAGGTCGGTGTGTCTACCCGGAAACACTAAAGCTAACACACTGCTGTATGAGCTCCGATGCTGGCTGCCCACTGACCTTCCTTTCCTCTGGTTGACCAATGAACCAGGGCACCAGGTGTATGGACAATAAAAAAAAAAGCAGTGGGATCGATATTAAGACTCATTTATTAAAATGTTACATTTCGACATGATTACTTTCAAATCATGAAACGAAGTGAGATTTCTGTTGCACGTTGCGTTTGGAGGGCTGAGTGCAGCCGGAACACCTGTTTGCCGCCAGGTTGATTATCTCATTAGCGCACACACCTACACACACACATTTTCCAAACGTTCTTGCAGCGCCTGGGCTGTTACAACACAGCGTTTGAAAGAAACGTGGGCCGCACATCAACAATTACTTTAAGTTCCCTCAATAAGAGCTGGACTGTGAAAACTGAATGTGAAAAAGACTGTCTGCAAGTGGCGTCGTGTCCCTCTGTTTCCGTGATGCCCGATTAACTGCACTTGAAGAAAACACAGTGACAAAACCGAACAAACTGTGAGCAAATAGTGGAATAAAAGGATTGTTTGCCAGCAGTAAAAACAATGGATTCAAGCGGGTCAATAGAAGACAGTTTTAATTTCCATTTTGCAGCCTTTTTCACTGCAAACTCCAATCACCTTTGCTTTTCAAGCCTCGACTTAATAGTAGGTTTTGAATCGCATCTCTTGAGGTGGTGAGTGGGCGTTTGCGGAGGCAGCGCTACACTCAATTTGCACTGGAGGACGCTTTTATTTCATGCACACCGACCCAGACTTTGACCTCGCTCAGTGTTTGGTTCAGCATCCTTTGTCTGGTGCCTCCGTCAGCAAGGAGGAGTTGTCGCTCCGCGAGCAAACCGCTACGTTAAAGGAACACAGCAAAGAGCGGGGTTTTCTTTGAAAGTCGGACCTCATTCAAGTGCTTTGAGTCGAGCCGAGTGGTGATGGCGACGTCGCTTTTGCGTACTTGCGGTCTAAAAGATCATCAAATATCCCTTTCCTACAGAAAACACCGCTTCTGTAGTGCCTGAAGCGCCCCGTCAGTAGTCCTGCCGTTAATTCCATGTGACCATGTGACACATTTGCATAATTTATGCCTATATTCTGGGTAGAAGTGAAGCTAACTGGAGGCTGAAAACATGACAGAACCGACCGGAGACACTGCGAGCGCTGCCGACTCAGGCGTGTGTGAGCTGACCAATAAAGAGAGACTTGGTATTCAGTAAACTGTAAAAGGAAGTCTGATCTTAATCCTGTCGAATCAGCTATATCGGTAATCTGTAAAGTAAGAATTACTCACCAAACACACACACACACACACACCACACAGTCATGTCATGATCCAGCTCGGGAGGGCGAAACACGACCGAAACGTCGAAAGAACGTCAGCGACCACGAGCAAAGTCCGGGACGCGCATGAG
>OMLP01022979.1:18674-32521 GCA_900302685.1 Spondyliosoma cantharus | reverse complement strand
GAGAAGCTGAAAGCGACATTCGAGCTGTTGTGGAGCTGAAATCGAATCCAAATTAAAGTTTCCCCCCCCCTTCCACGAACAAACTCTCATTACAGGCTGAGGTTTTTATTTGAGGGCTTTTAATGAGTTTGATGCCGCAGCGCCGAGGGCCAACAAACAACTCCCAATTATAATTCCTCTGTTTTCGAAAACGCCTTAATTCTGAACCGCAGGATTCCGCCGGTGTTAATCAAGCGAACCTGACCGGCGGCTGAAGCTTCGGCGCCAGGCTCGCGTTTTCAGCGGCGCCAATCAAAAAAAGGAGTTACGTAACTAATGAAGGATTTGTGCACACGGTCGAGTTCCCCCTGGCAGGATCGTCCTCGACACCAAGGACAACCGTCAACCTCCAACGGGGTCGAGCGCGGCACATCTGAACGGATTCTTCCACTTCTGCTCTGATCTCCCACTTTTTCAAATCTCACATACGAACCGAATCTCCAAAGCGGGCAGCTCGCACAAAAAAATAAAAAATAAATAGTCTCTCCGTAGGAAGACGCAAGAAAACAACACTTCTGCAGAAGGTGTAAGTTGAAAGAAAACCAAAGAGTCACGCGAGCGCTGCCATCGTATCTAGGTCAGGAGAGCGCGATACCCTCCCGTCCACATGCACTTTCACAGCTGCGCGTCGGAAAAACCGGAGGCAGGCGTAGTAGCAGGCGGCTGCTCCACCTCAATGTACTCCTTCCGGCTGCTGCCATATGGAAAAGTGAAGGTGCGCCTTCTGCTTTTCTACAGGAACAATCATCATCGCCTCCGATATCACAACACTCGCGCACTCGTGGGGGCATCGATGAAGAGGAGGAAGGAGGAAGAAGAAACACCCGGGAAAAAGAGGAGAGAGAGACAGAGATGGGGGAGTACAGTGGAAGGAGGGTTAACGAGATGGATAACGATGCAGGAACAAAAAAAAAAAGGGGGGGGGTGGTGATGACAAGAGACACACATCTGAATTTTTTTTTTTTGTTTTTTTTTGTTGTATTTACCTGACAGGGAATCAGAGGACAGGCTCTCCTGCTGCTGCTGCATGTTGAATGTTGCCTCCAGCGTGAGACTGCGAGCGTGTGTGAGAGTCTGTCCACGAGCTACAGAGAGTGTGAGTGTGAGCACGCCTCGCTGTGTGTTTTGATGACGGAGTCGGCGTAGCAGCTCGGGGAGCGAGACGCAGAGCCAGCCGGGGAGGAAGGTACGGCGCAAGAAATGAGCTTCTTTATTACCTCGCCACGTGTCCCCCCAACCTCATTCCCGATTCCTCTCATTCTCTCTCTCTCTCTCTTCCCCCCCCCCACTCCGTGAGCTCGCATGCGTGTACGTCGGCACGGAAAACACAACGTGTAAGTGCAGATTGTGATTTATGAGGGTGGACGGAGGCAGGGTAGAGGGGAGGAGCGTGGATGGAGGGAGGGGATGGAGTAGAGGAGGAGGAGGAGGAGGAAGAAGAAGGAATCGAGAAGGCAATCACCTTAAGGTAGGCTTACTCACTCCGTTACTCTTCCCCTCCCCTCCTCCGCGTCACCTTGCAACTCATGAGCGCGAGGGCACTTTCAGGGCTTTCGCGTGCGGCAACATCTGCGTGACGCTGTGAGATCTTATCGCCGGTGAACTGGTGGATGGAAAAGCAAACGAAACAGCCCCGCGCTCTGCTGGGTTCCAACTTGCGAGGCTCGACACACAAACAGGCACAAAAAAGTAGGGCTGCACGGCGTCACGTCGCCGCTTGATACGAAGGGAGAAGTCGCGTGGTCATTTATACAAGAAACATCCGTCTCGAGACTAATTGAAGAGTTCAATCAACTCTCCAGAATAAATGCTAGTGATGTGATTACGTTACGTCGCAACTTTGCGTTTTTCAGCTTCTTCTCGTGATAAATGTACGCCGGTTAGGTTTAGACACAAAACCCCCACGTGGCTGTGGTTAGGAAAACATCATGTTTTGGCTTAAAATGCTGGTTTTCGTCGGCTTCAATCGCAGCTGGAGACGTCCAAACTTCCTGCGAAACATATCAGCTTTTTTATCGGCACAAGCGCGGCTGGATGTTCTCCAAAGATCTCGTCAAAAACAACTGGTTTTGCTTTTTTGTCACACTTGCAAAAGTTGAAACCACAGATGTGTAACCTTACACTTACTTTCTTATTTATACAGACTAACGTGAACGTATCAGTTGCTTGCAGGAACGTTATCTGCCGACGTTTTACCCTGCCGACTCCGCCTGATGATGATTTAGCCTGACGTGAAAAAAAAAAAAAGGGTTTCGGAGCACACCCGCGTATGAATACAGATCCATTCAAAATATGCTGTTTTCAAGCTAAACCGCCTCCAGACAATACAGGATGGGCTCTGAGATTACATTTTGAGCACGCCGACTGTTTACCTGCCCGACACCGAAGCCCGATCAAATGTGATAACACGCCGACTGCGAACGGCAACCCCGAACGCCTCTGATAACAAAGTCTTATCCCCGTGCGAGCAGCAAGTATCTGTTTATGGAGATCCGTGTTTGTTAGATGAGTCAGAGATTGATAACAACGTCGCCCTCGACTGCTCGTGAGATGAACGAGGGGGCGTCTGTGTCGCTTGATTAAAAACCCCGTAGCCACTGGGTGACGCCGGGTCCGACGTGCGCGTCTAATCTGCAGCTGAGGGACGAGTTTTCAAAACTTTATGCAAAATTAATGCACGACCTGCTAATAACGCGCACGTCGTTAGTCAAGTCCCTTTATTAAGAGGCTTTAACTTAGATCCCTACTCGACATGGAAAAAACGAACAATGTGACTCCTTCTCACATGTGATCGTTCCTCACTTTTCTGTTTTCTCTGCTCTTCAAGCACAACATTCACCTCCACGCAGGTTTCATTTGTTAGCTTTCTACCTTGCGGCGCTGAGAGGGAACAACAGAAGCTTTTGTCGGGGAGCACAAAGCTCCTCTTCCTCCGTGGCAGGTAAGCATTATTGCCTCGTGACAACTTGATCCACGCTCCCAAATATAAAAAAGCTCTTTCTCTACCTGTTTTAAAAAAACGCCATATCGCTGTCTGAGAGCGTGTTACTACATTTTGGGGGGAAGCAAGACGTTTGAAAAGGCACAAAAGACTTAATTGCGTTCAGATTAACGGAGCAGATCATCTCGTCGCTGTCGTATAATCACGTCGCAGCTCCCCAGGAAGGATCGGTTTCCTGCCTGAAGTATCTGGTCAGGACTCATTAGTAAACTGTTCTCCCGCTGAAATATATTCCTCCGGCCTACAATGTATTCAGGATACACCGATCTCTGGTCACGGAAGCTGCCGCAGCCATCGTTTGTGTGCGCTCGTGGTCGGTCGTAGCAACGACGGCGTAACTCTTAATCTTAGTGAACAAACAATATTTTTATTGCCATGTGCACAATAAATCTGGATCTGATCGGGATGTGACGACGAGCTCTCCGCCCGGGCACCTGGATGTGAACGACGCGGTTGGCTGATTGCTGCAAAAATCTGGAAATTGCCACCAAACTCACTGATTCACTGATTCACCCTCCTGTTGTCGTCACATTCTGTACGCACCCCTCGTCCTCCGGGTCAAACATGACCCGCCCTCCCTCACCGAAGATCTGAAATAAAGCAATTTCATTTCATTTTGAACGGCGAGTCAATGCTGCATGACGAAACAACCTGTCATTCATCAGAAACTGTGTGAAAATCAGAGTTTGTTTTTTTTACAGTGCAGACAGACGTTCTGCGTTCATTCAGTGGTTACGGGGTCGTGGAAAGGTGACGGTGCACCTGCACGGGAAAGTTTTTAGTTCTGTCTGAGATCAATCAGCAGTGTGTGTGTGTGTGTGTGTGTGTTTTGTAGCCTGATTTTAACTGCCAGTCTTTGTACCCAGGTGGTGTACAGCTTCCATGGAAATATGAATAAAGACAACATTTCCCTTTTTCTAATGCTGGGGTCACTTTAGGAAAAGTCATAAAAGTTCCACCACTATATCCTCCACCTCCCTTTATTTTAGCTTGTTATATTCTCTTATACTCTTATTAATGTTAATAAGCACCTTATACGGGCCTCATAACTATTACAAGGCCCTCACTGGACTGTATGTATATATAACTTTTCTGGTCTGAATGCATGTCGACAGCAGGGGCCAGGAATCAAACCGCCGACCCTCCGGACGGCTCAACCTGCTTCGCCAGTTTACACACACATATCACCAACTCACCATCCGTGCTTGGCTGGATCAGTTATCTCTACGTGTGTGTGTGTGTGTTATTATCCCCAGTTTATTTTATTGCTCAGTGGGAGCATGTTATCAGCGTCTGTTTCTTACAGCTTATTGTTAATTATCCTGTCCTGAACTCTGAATCCCACAGAGAATTTAATGACACGCAGGAAGAAGAAAGGAGCCAGCCATATGCCTCTGTGTTTACACGGCCCGGATAATATTCACGTGGAAATATATGGTGTGTTCTTAGCTGCTTCAACCAATTAGGCTTTTGACTGAACGCGTCGCAGAGAACTCGGCGGAAAATGACACAGGAGATGTAATTATGCATCTGATGCGCTTATTGTTTATGGAGTTTTTTTTGTTGAAGATATCCAGGAAAACTATCAGTAAAACTCCACAGAATGTGTGTCGCAGATAAAGAGGTCAAACTGAAAAAAAGGGGGAAAGAAAAACTTGACTCTGAATATAAAAGGATGGATTTAAGTAGGTTTCCTCTGCTGTTCCTCATTCAAACATCAGTCGATGTATTAAAAAAGTAAAAGTAATTCAATATTCGGTTGATTGAACATAAGGACGTTTGTTTTCTAGTTACAAGAAGCTTCAAAGCTTCACAGGAAACAAAGAATCGTGAAATACAACAAGGATTTTTTTTGAGAATTTAAGTAATTTTCTGAAGCAATGGTGCTAAAAATTCACCGGCTACGTCTGCGTTCTGGTTCCAAATGTAAATACGTGTTAGCTTCCTGAGGCCTACACGATAATAATCAGAATTAATTTGGGTTTTGGACAGTTGGTCGGACAAAACAAGACACCCAGATTAGTCAATAATAGAAGTTAATAATCGATACTGCCACAGTAAAGCTGCAATTTACAGAACACAAGATAAATGTATAAAATACGATGCATCGCTACAGGTTAAACTACCCAACAATATAAACGTTTTCAAGAAAAAAATACCAAAACATTTCTGAATTTGACCTTTTCTCTGTTTTACATGATTACAGACTGAACATGTTTTGTGTTTTGGGCTGTTGGGAGATCAGTGTGGCCTCCGGGGGGAAACTGCGACGGAAGCTTTAACTGCTCTCCGGATCTATAGATGAATCGAGAATGAAAACAATCTTTGGTCACGGCCCTGAGCTGCAGACTTGTTGGTCCGCTGCAGTTCTAGATAAACACCTCTGCTAACCGTGGTTGTTCCAGAAATAAACACAAATAGGGAGATTAAACCGACGGGGCCATAATTCACTGGCTTGAACAAAACCTCCGCACGGAGCTGAATTATTGAGGATGTACCGATATTTACGGGAAAGGCATGTTGATCATCATACTGGCTCGTCGTATATGGTTGAACCTGATTTAATATGAAGAAGAAGAGAAAGATAAAAAAAGATTTCACATTACTTCTACATAGAGGAGAAGTGGCAGCAGACTAGAATCGTCTCAGGCTGAGAAATAAGCAAAGAATTAATCCCATATGATTTGTCATGTGAATATCTAAAAACAACTGTACTTGTGTTTTCTTGTTTATTGAAATGCCGCCATCTAGTGGAAGCTTAAAGAAATTGCAGGATACTTGTTCATTTCTTTGCAATGATGAATTGCAGTTTTTTTATTTCATACAGTGTTTCGTTCCTCACTGGTCACGGCTACAAAAGGCTCACAAGTACCTTTAAGTCTGTATGGCATTTTCAAACATGGCTTGTACCGACTGATGCGAGGACCACACACACACACACACACACATATATAGAAAAATGCAAAAACACACACTCGCTGCCACCAACTGGTCTGATCTCCTGACCTGGTGTGGAGGATTATTTTGGCTCCACAGGCGCGACACCCGACTGAACCTCGTCTGCAGTTTCCTTTGTTTGGGGGGGGCCTCGTGCCCGGAAACGTTTTCCGCAGGCTGAGGCTCAGTGTGTATTTTTTTTTTAACGAGGTAAAGCGCGCATGACCGACCTTGCACAGCCTCAACTGAGGCACGGTGCGACTGGCAGATTTGCTTCCTTTTGAAATGTAATTAACAGAGAATTGACATGCGGCAGAGCTCGCGCAGCCGGCCTCTGCGGTCGGTCGTGTACCGGAATCTCCGATTGGATTGTTTTGCAAATTTTTCCACAGACACTCTTGACCTGTGGCGTTCTCAAGAGCTGATTAACAAAACGAGTTTGTTTTCCTTCTTATTCAATTAAAGTCTTGTTTCCTGTGGAGATCAAGGAGGTGTTATCCAGGTGGGAGAGCCGCTCTGATCAGCATCAGTTCTCCAACATTCAAACAAAAACAATCAAAACATTTGTATAATTAAGTCATTAGGAATACGAGAGAGAAAACGGGTCAAGACGTACAACGCTTCAGAGTTTTGTTCTCTGTGTTTGTTGAGTTGTAGCTTCGCTTCAGGTTACACGAGACGGAAGTAAATGTTTTATTAGTTAGCTGAACTTAAGCAGAGCGTCGCCTCTCCTCTCGTTCATACACAAGGTAAACAGTTGTGTGTGTCGCTTGGAGCGTCTTTTTGCAGCAATAATGGAAATCTACCGAAGCCTGACGGATCGATAACGCATTGATCTGCAGGTACATCGATCGCCTTGATGTCCTGTTTCTTCCCCAGTGTCGCTGATCACAGGATTCTCTTTGGTGTTCATTCAAATAATCTTTTCAATTCATAACGTAAAATACAGTAAAATAATGTTACAGCACAGGTACAGTGCAATGTTCAGTAACAGCCAGTCATCGCCGCCTTTAGGGAAACATTAACGACTGCCTGCAACAATGACGTAATCTTAAATCAATTCATTGAAGCTGAACCTGGGAGCAGGTTTCATCAGATGGCAAATGGCTGCCGCTACAGGGGCGTGTCATCTGCACAGGAGCTGCGCGGGAAATACTGCAAAATGTGGTGCAGGTGGAGAATACGCGAGACGGAGTGGTGGTTCCTCCACCCGTTATTTGTCAGGTGTCCGTCCGTCTGCCTGTTGGCAAATTCTGTCAACACTATTTGCGTCACGACTGTGAAAGAAGCAGCCGTCAAACATTACAGGCGTTAAGATAAAAAATGAGGGCTGGGTTAGAAGATGGATGCACAAGTTGGTCTATACATACCTGCCAACATGAGGCTGTGACAAAGAGGAGAGATTTTCCAGGGTATTGACGAATGGCTTCTCGACCAATATAACCCTACACCAATAGGTAACTAGCTTTAAACTCATAGCTCACAGAATAATAAAATGTTTTTTTTTTTACAAACTTACAAAATGTACAAAAAAGGGCGTGATCAAAAGTCACCATCTTAAATTTACAAAAACATAAAACTGGAAGGTCTCACACCAAATCGGGAAGCGTCATTTCTTCTACTTGGGACCTTTTTTTAAATCCACGTTCAGCCGTAAACTGAGCGGCGCTGATGGGCTGGAGCAAGCGAGCAGAGTAGAAGTGAAGGTCGACTGCGCGCGCTCACCTTTGCGTCTCGGTTAGGTTGCCAGGTACTGACACACGTCCCCCCCCCACAGTAACTGAGAAACATCCATTTGATTTGTATCGCTATGAAATCAAGAGATTCGTAGGAAAAAAAAAAAGAAGAAGAAGCTAAGGGAGTGAAAGGGTTACAAATAATGTAAGGTATGTCTCCGGCCACGATCGATTATTTGTGGTCAGTTCATGTCGCGTTGAGTCAGGTTTATAATTTAGAAGATTATAGCCCAAAGCAGAAGTTCTGTTCTGGTTACCGACGGCTTAACATTGTGTGCAATGACTTAAAACTGACCAGTGACCAGGTTATATTAATTTAAGATGTCCTGTTACACAATGCTAATCCACCCACAAGCCAATCAGAAGCAAGTATTTTCTATGGCTGTGATATAAACCTCTTCAAAGACTGAAATAAAATCCCCACACTACATCGGCGTAAAGGTCAGAGCGACACAATTGTAGAAATGTTATGTATTGAACTTTTGTTCCGAACCCTGCGATCCAAAGCCTTGTTTAAAAAAAAAAAGAAAAAAAAGCAGCTGGGGCACACGGCTCAGCGTCCTTGTTGGGCTGCAGTCCTTGCAGAGGTTGGCTTTGATTTTAATGGTGCGCATCAGTCGTCTGGAATGGCTTCATCCATCCACTTCATGTAGGCCAGATTGCCGTCCTCCACCGGGAAGCTGAGGACTTCTGGGTTTGCGTACGGGTGGACAGACCTCGAAAGAAAAACAACACGACAGATGAGATGTAGAATTTCTTCACATCTCAACAAACTCATATCTCTGCTGGCCGAGGCGAACGTATTTGCGTCGATATTCAAAAGCGCTTCAGATGAGACATAAAGGCATTAAGGGGAGATATAAAATGCACACGAGGCAATATAAAAAGACACGATAGAAGTGGCAGCGCAGCTTCAGAGCGGCGAGAAAAAAAACAATGAATAAATTGTCCCCAAATTTAACTTTATAAAACGCAGCGGCACACAGAAAAGTCTAAAGCCCTGATTTAAAACAACTGAGAGTCGGAGAGAGTTTGTTCAAGATATGCGGCGCATTAAACCCAAACGCTGCTTTTTTTTACATGTTCAGTTTTAACTTTAACTTAGCAAGTAGACCCGTCCCGGCTGATCTGAGAACGCCTGGATGGTTCGTAACAGAGATCAGAAACACCATTCTGTGTGTTATAAACCAGCTGGAGGATTTTTAAAGTCGATTCTTTGGACACACAGACAGCCAGCGTAAAGATCTGAGAAGTGGAGTGAGTGAGGACGCAAGCATTTTGAATATGCTGCAGGTGTATTATCAACTTAGACCTGTTTTTTTTTCTATATCCTGCCACCAGACAGATTTTCTGACCATCTTGATGAGGATGCTATAATTCAGGCTTGAATCCAAAACTACATCAAGACTTCTAGCTTGGTAACATAGTCCACAGTCACCTAGTGATACCGGTGTCATCTAATACATTCCAGTAAGATATTTGGACTCTTCCATATTCTGTTCTTGTGGGAGCAGGTCCAGTCAAACGTGTCGGTACTGATCGACACAAAATAGTCCCTGTCACGAGGAGTCAAGCTAGTTGAGGACTGTGCCATGATGTCCCATCCAGTTTATTATGCAGGATTATTAAATTTCAACTCAACCTCCCGTTTTCCGAGCTCCTGCTTCATAAAACTAAACTGAGTGTGGTGAAAGTCCAGAAGCAGAGCGTGGTCCTGGGTGTCGGGTCACTGTACGGGCCGGTAGATCCTGCCTGACCCTGGGCTTCTTCTCACCCGTCTGCTCTGATGCCAGGCAGATTTCTCCGGTGTTGATCTGCATGGCAGTGCAGCTCGCTCACATCCAATAATATCACATCCAGTTCCTTTTTTTTTTTTTTTCCTCCCGTCTGAGCTGTTCTCCCTTTTGTCATTATTATCGGCGAGGTTGCCGTTACAGGATGTTCTTGGTTGAGGTGGAAGAAGACTAGAATTTAATGTCAGTGTTTACCAGCGCTTCCATTTCAGTTCAACGAATCATATAAAGGAGGTGAGGCAGGGGAGAGTGAAGGGAGGAAGAAATCCGGAGGCTGCTACATGAGCTGGTTTTCAACACGCGGACATTAATGCTGTGAGGTTTTCGTCTTGGCGCTGCTCGGGCTGCTGTGTCACAGGTTGGGTCAGAAACGTTCCGTCAGTGCTTTAACTCCGGATCTGCGCGAGTGGAAGCCACCGGCCCAGAAGAGCCCACGTCCCCAGAACAGATTGAAGCTATCAATGCAGTTGATCCTTTTGAGACGGCAGGTTTTGCTGAGCCATGTATTCGGTGATAAGAGTCCACTGAACCTGTTGATCGCTCTGTTGACCGTTGGCAGTTTGTTCAGATGGTTGAGCACTTCGGTGAAATCCCGCTTTAGTCACAGACCGTAGGAGCTGGAGCGCAGTATGTCGCCGGGCTTACGTTTCTGATAGCGGCTGCAACCACACCCAGAGTTTCCACTTTTTCATTTCCACTTCTGTCTCTGGAGATTTATAAAAAAAATAAGGTTCTAAGCCCTTTTTTTTCCAGCTGTAATGTTGACTGTGGTCTGTGTTTATGTGGGCTGTCCGCCAGATGTTCCAGGCTGAATCCATAAATGTTGCCCTCTCCAGGAGAACAGCCGCGCACTCATCTCCAGGTTCAGGTTTTACACTCAAATTATTCGACGAAAAATGAGAAATCCCAATCACGGCACATTAAAGTGATAGTTTGGGTTTTTTGAAGTGGGATCGTATAAAGTACATATCTATAGTCGGTCTGTTCCCTATCTAAAATCTATATCAGTTCAAGTGTACGTTGTATAGAGAAAATTCACAGCGCTTTACATCGCCGTCAGACCGCCCTTTCTTTAGGCACTACATTTTCTCAACCGTAGAACCTCCGTATCCCTACGCATTAGCGCAGATGCACTTTCTGACCCAAACAGGTTGTAAAGAGCACAAACATTTTAGATTTTTGCATCTGCCTTTATTGTCCCATGTTATTTGTACATAACGCTACTATACCCAAACCAAACAACATTTCAAAGGGTTGCACCTTTTCCTATAACTTGGCCTGACGTACGTTTCTCTGTTCACCAGCAATGGTGGCCTCTGCAGTGAACTGCTCTACTGCGGAGAGTTTGTTTTTAATAGATATTCTCAGAGACAAAGACAGAGAGCTGGAATGGATGAGGTAACACCACTTTTGCACATGGCACACAGCTGTCCCAATTAAAGAATTAAACAATTGACCCGTAATCTTCAATCGCGATGATTTGGAATGAAGGGATATTATGTAAAATATGGCTGCAATTAAACAACGACCATTGCCGATGAAAATCGTATTACGTTTAGTCGTGTTCACCAACTTCCTTCCTTGCACTTTGACAAAATCACCTGGTGTTTCCCTGTAAATTCTAGTGACAGGTGACAAAATGAAAAGCACCAATATCTTGAGTTAAATTACAGATTTCTGTGTTTAACATTTTCGATAAGTAACTCAAGAGAAGATGCAACCAAGGCGAGTCATTTCTAGACACTGTGATGCTGAGGAGGATTTAAAAGTATTATATACTCTCACCTGTAGACTGGCCTGACTTTCTTATTGTCAAAGTCATTTTCCTGGCCATAATAATCTGTACTGTGCTGGGACTACAGTGGAATTCAAAAACTGCATACAACACAGCCCAGGATAGTGCTTTATCATGATGGGAGGACAGTTAATTTCCCAATTGTGCTGTTGAAGTATAGAAAATTATATAGTTTGCGCTGTTACACTGCCGACGTATTGTCTCCGCAGCCAAACAACTCAGACCTTCTGACTGTGGTGCACAGATGAAATACAGTCTGACACGCCTCACCCAGTCCCAGTCTCTTTACTTTTTATTCCCCACAGAACAGGAAGTCATAATGTGCTCCTTGGGTCTAAGGGTTTAGGGTGTTAACCAGACTCACCCACATTTTTGGAAAATGACAAAGAGAGGAGGCCGGAAGTGAGATCTGAGGCCTGCTGCTCCTCTAGAGACTGCTGCATCATCTCTCCCTGTGATCCACATTATAATATATAGCCTTCAATCATCCCAGTGGGACCTGCCCCACCTCTGCTCTCCATGCACAGCGCTTTTATACTGGTTATGGTGGGAGGGTAAGAGGTCAGCCAGACGGAGAGAGAGGCCTCAGACGCTAATGTAATCTGAGTACACATTCCAGTCTGCATCAGAGGAATGCTGAGCCCCATTCTGCTTATACACACTTGCTGTTCAGACAATATACACAGTGAAATATGATTGTTTTCACCACAGCTTTGTCTGGAAATCTGTTTGCTCTGTCGGCCCAGAAAGCAGAGCGATGATGATGATGGTGGTGGTGGTGCATCCACTTAAATTTGATGCCTCTGATATATAGAAGAAATAGTTACATTTTGAAGGAAACCTCCATCGTGTCACAGGTTGATGTGTTTACAACCGTGCCGGCAGCTCAGCTCACATTGTGCATATTAAATTAGGTTGTCATCAAACAACCACAAACTAAAGGAGATACAGAAAATGTTTTCTGGGTTGCAGTGCAAAATATAACGAGGCTGCCAGCTACAGTCTGCAGTTTTTGCCCTGAGACTCCCAGCGAAGTTCTGACCTTGCCTTGTACAAGAGCCCGGTATGATGGAGGTGAGCGAGTTCCACCAGAAAATCTCCAACAACTAATCTGTGTTTATAGAAATTGTTGTACCTCCATAAATAGGTGAACGCCCTCAGCCTAGTGGAGTCAGGCATGGATGGATGTCGGCGTGTGATGTTGTAACATGGGTGGGGAGCCCCTCGGTGCAGACATGGACACTGACTGCCCTGGATCTGTTAGATTCTGATTGTTTGGACAGAGGGCGAGCTCACCGGGTCACAGATTGAACAAGAGTTTGGGTTCCTCGTTCCCCCTTTGATGTCAGCTTTCACAGCCTTGTTAAATTCCTACCCTGGAGAACATGTGCACTTGGATAACTAGTGTATTAAGACCTTATGGTTTGGGTTTTTTTTTTTTTTTCCCTCAAACAAAAGCAAAAAAGAGCATTCTCACCCTCTCTCTCTCTCCCTCTCTCTCCCTCTCTCGTCTCTCACTCTCTGTCTCCCTCTCTCGCTCACTCTCATTCTTCTCTACTCAAACTTGGAAGCTGCTGAGCTTCTGAAAAGGGTGGCGACTTCCTTTTGGATAAACATGTCATTAATCTGAGAGAACACATTCTTTCCCATCGCAAGATAACCAAGGGGGAAATGTCCGGTGTTGTAACATAGGCGGGGCGCTTCAGATTGTTATATGGCCCCCACCAATGCAGAACAGTCTCTCCCCTGCACATTCAACAAAGAGACGTAGACTGAGCTGACCTGTCCCGTCCTTACACTTCATACTGTTGTTGCCCACTGTCAATTTTTGTTAAATAAAATAGCCTTGCATTGCAGACATGAGTTTAGGTGTTGCTGTTCGACAATTTTTAAAAGGAACAGTAGTGAGAATTTCTCAAATGTCTCCTTGTTTTTGTGTTTTTGAGTTGGAGGAATATGAAAATTTAAGTAGGAGTGTTCTTTTGGTCACCAGCATCCTTAGCTTTTATTACAATTTTTGCAAGGAAGTAAGAACCTTATCTGATAAAATGCGAAATGCAAAACATGTTATATTTTATTTTAAACATCTGGTGTCTGCTACTGTAGGTCTGTCCTTGGAAAATCCCCTGGTGCAGATGTGATGTGTTTACATTCCCAGTTAGTCTCAACTTCTCCAGAAAGCGCAGTGCAAAAAAACTCACCAATAATCATCTCGGACCAGCGATGGTCACTAAAAACTAAGAAGCAATAGAAATGATCACTTTACACTAGATGTGGTAAAACAGTCGAATCACACTGTGGCTGCAGAAAGCAATACAGTAGAGCTGCAAATTCTCAATCGACCCATTAATTGTTTGGTCTGTAAAATGTCAAAAAAAACTGTAAAAATATTCCGATCAGTGTTCACCAAAGTCCAAGATGACGTCATCGAATGTCTTGTTTTGTCCACAACCAAAGATATCCAGTTTGATATGATAGAGGAGGAAAGAAACCAGAAAATATTCACATCTGAGAAGCTGGAATCAGAAAATTTCCCCTTGTTTTTG